>LUCG01041591.1:0-17331 GCA_001633085.1 Carthamus tinctorius | reverse complement strand
CCCATTTAATATATTATATAATTTGAAGTTAGAGGATAAAGAAGAAAGCATTCCCGAGAGTAAAGTCGGAGTCGGTGAAAGTGGAAGTCGAGTTACATAGAGACTTTGAAGTTTTAACATTTGTGTTGTGTTTTATTGAAACTTTGAACATTTTATTTTGCATTTGGTTGGGTGGTGGTTCATTGAAACTTTGAACATTTTATTTTGTATTTGATTTGTGTTTTATTAACACTTTGAACAATTTATTTTGATTTGTCATTGAATTACATAGATTAAAGTTTAAATTAAATGGGCGGCCTACCCTGGTTCAACCCATTTATTTAATAGGTTGGGTCGAGATAACCATAAACAGGTCAATCCACTACCAACCCATCAACCCAACAGGTTGGTTTGGGTTGAAAATCTCAACCCATTTAATTAAACAGGTTGGGTTGGGTTGAGATTTTCAACCCAATTGATAAATGGGTTGAACCCGAACCCAACCCAACCTGACCTATTTACACCTATTACTTATTAGTCAACCTCAACCCACTATGCCATTATGCTCGGTCCTCGATTGCTAAACTTTATTTATTATGCTTGCCATGAATTTATGCAACCTTAATACCAAATCTGATCACTGGAAAAAGATGTACCCATTGACTTTTAGCACTCAAAGTGACACTTTTCAACTACAGAATTTCTGAATGTTTGGTGAAAAAGACATACGTTTACTACGTTGATCCCTGTGAAAGTATTAAATTCTTGTCAATTTTTGTTTGGAAAATACTCGGGCTGACAAAAGACATTGAATTAGAGGGAGTACATATTTAGTGATGCAACTTAGCAAGATCTATGGTTGCAGTTGCAAATACCTTCTTATTTACGTTGGTAATGATGATCAAATTGATTCATGCTCTCAGGGTCTTTCGTATAGTGCATGCTCCAGTATTTCTCCGTTATTTTGCCTCTGATAGGAGACACATGAAGGATTCTGAAGGAAATTGGATGTCTCCTCCACCCGAGTACCAAGTCCTGGTAGCTGAAGGTAAATGTAAAACCACACTCTGGAAATTACTTTTACTGACATTAAACTAACTATAGTATCAAAGATCATTGTTTCATTTATCATGTGAAAAAGACGAATTACAACCGTCTTTCACACAGTGCTAATTCAGTATTTTGTTAATATTTTGCTTCAGTTCTGTTTCAAGACTTCACCATCACTCATTTATGTTTACTTCTTCAACTATAAAAACCAAAACAGTGATGTCAATCGAATCAAGTCAAACTGCTTAGGCATATGATCAATAAGTTGAATGAAATCGAGTTAAAATACATGAAAATGCAATGTTCTTTGACCCGCTTTATATTTTGTGTGGCGCACTGTGGTCTAAATGTTTGAGATATATCACATCTAAGGTATTAAAATGAAGGTTTTGGAAGTATGTTACACAAAATAGGAATCGGACCAAAGTACCTTATATTTTCATGCAATTTGCCATCATTTCGAAGTCATAAGAAGACAAGCAAATGATATAGTTTCTTTTTTCTTTCTCAATCTGCTTTGAAGCATCTACCTTGCCTTTTCATTTTCGATCTTATCAAATTTCAACTATTTTCTTTTTGGTTCATCGTTCTTGCAGATGGGACTGCGCACAACCTAGACCAGTACATCAACATGTCGACAAAAGATGTGTTGAAAGATCTAGGAGATGACTCCATCAATGCAGTTTTTACCAAACAATTCGGAGTACTAGTTGGTGAGAGCCAGTTGCAGGAATTCTTCTCTTGCATTTCGCGGTAATTGGTACCTTTCTTTGCATTCTGCTGCAAATTGTTACCCTGTTGCACCACCGTAAAATTACACCGTTTGATGCTTATATTACATGAATGCGAGCGAAATATTTTGATTGTAAATCATTTTTAGCTTCAGTGTGCATGAGTTTTGTGTCAAATAGTTTTTGTCATGGTAGGAGGTAGGGGTGTTCAAAAAACCCGTTGGACCGTTCAAACCGAACTGTTTTTTGGTGGTTTGAATGGTCTAGTGATCCTGTCTGAAATTTAGCTACAAGGCTTGGTTAGGTTTGTGATTTGAACGATTTTTGAGTGGTTTGGACTTTGGACCGATCAGATACCGTAATACACCTGTATCAATTATATTAGTTTTTATCTTCTAGTCTTAACTTTTGGCTAACGAAAGAAAGTTTGTTCAAGACCTTAAGGGGGCGTTTCGTTCGCTGGAATCCGCCGGAATCTGGTGGAATTGGAATGGTCAATTCCATTGACCAAATTCCTTCATGCTGTTTGGTTGCCTAAGGAATGGAATTGAATTCCATGAATTCCTTCACTTGTGGATTTGGTCATTCCTTCTCAAATGAGATGGAATTGAATACCATTTCTTCCAAACACAAGAATTCCTTCAAATCCAAATCCCTTATATGAAATTTAAGCCATTTCATTCCTACAAACAAAACATACCTTTAAAAGTTGTATTGAAGTTAAAGGGATTATTTTGTAAATATCTTGAGGAGTCAAGTGGTGACTTCCCTTGATCTATGTTACTATCAATAGGCAAATAGCTTTTGTTATCCAAATCCTTATATGAAATCTAAGCCATTTCATTCCTACAAACAAAAGGAATCTTTAAAAGTTGTATTGAAGTTAAAGGGCTTATTTTGTAAATATCTTGAGTCAAGTGGTGGTGACTTCCCTTGATCTATGTTACTATAAATAGGCAAATAGCTTTTGTTAAGTAGTGTCTTAATAGCTTCTAGATATCTTTGAGCTTAACTATGTGTAACTGATGATGGTGTAATATTCCTTTTTGAATGAAATAAATATGGAAACTTGAAGCCATAAATATGTTCTTATCTTTCTACTGTAGATTTCTTTTATATTACTTGAATCTGGAACTCACAATTGATATGAAAGCAGATTCGTTGATTTAGAGATGATTTGAAACAACAATTTTGAAGAATTTCTTGGTTTTCTTGAAGAAAAAAGATGAAGAAAGGGTTTGGATATACAATTTTGATGATTTGTTCTTCTTTTTGCTAGATTTGGAGTTTAATTTAGTTCAAATTTCATCCTAGAATCAATCTGAATCAATTTGAAGTTTAATTTCTTTCATATTACTTGAATCTGGAACTCACATGGTGACAATCGTTGGTTCAGGCGCGAAATTCGAAACTCAAAAGGCTATCAAAGACCACGATTCAGTGGACATATGCATAACTCGGTAAAATGAAAAAAATTAAATAATTGAAAAATGAGTTTGGTTAGGAATACCTCGATGATTCCTATGATAGTATGTGACTTTACTCTTGACGGGGGTTTCGCGTCACCAATTCTCATCTTCTTTTCTTTTCTCGACCTTGTGTGTGTTTGGAAGAAAATCATTATTAGTTGTTAAAGTTTCCCGAACCAATCTCTAGGAACCTAATTCTATTGGTTTTTTTGGAGGGGGTGACCTTGTTGAATTTTTTTATGAAGTATTCTACACCTACAAGAAATGTGAAGCATAGGAATATAACTTTGTTATTTCAACAATGGATGATGAGGTAGCTTCTAATGCATGTAAGAAATATGAGGAACTTCTTTAAAATTGCCCAAGTTATGGTATTCCACGTTGCATTCAGTTGAAAATAATCTCCAGTAGATTTTCCACTTCTGCTAAAATCATCCTTGATGCTACAATAGAAGAAACATTCACTTTAAGAACTATTAATGAAGGGTACAATATTCTGAAATATGTTACCAACAACATCGATTGGTCAAACCGGTCAAAACCAACACACTTCCTTTTAAGACCGAAAGGCCATTTTCCTCTTTCCTAATGTCTCATCCTTAATAAAGGATTATTAGCCTAGTGGTATGCAAATTACCACTAGAACTCAACCTCCATGAGGTGAAGGGTGAGGAAGGCGTGTAATTATTTGCCTTTAACATTAAATGCACTTAAAAAAGAAGTCACGTCCTTCTAACAGATAACACTACCTTATGTAAATTCAACCTCGCATCTTTGTCATGTAGATTTGCATATCTTTCTCATTCTAACTCGACATAAATTTCAGTTCCTTATTGTCCATTTCTCTTTTGAGTTTGGACGTTTTGCTAAATGTCTGAAACATCGTTTGCCGTGTGAGAATTCTTTAAAACATACATTTTTTAGAACTCTGTATTTGTTTTTGAAGTATTTTTGGTTCCTTTTATGTACTCGGTATAAAACCAATACCAGCATGTACCAGTGCCAACCTAAAAACTTGATACCAAGTAAAGTTGATTGGTATGTGATATATGATTTATTATACTTATCATAAGTTTTTTTTTTCTTGGAAGGGTGTCCGGGCCAAAGTCCGATTAATCCCCGACAATTTTGGAGGCTAAACATGGCCCCACTTAATTGTCCCCAAGCATGCGCACGTGAAGACTCGAACTCGATTAGGGTGCTATGAACCCCCCGAGCGATAACCAATCCGCCACAGCACTGTTGACAATAAGTTTGTTAATATATTTATAAAAAAAATGTTGTACCGTACCATATTCACTTTAAAAGTTAAGAAAATGTTGTAGGTTATGTGTCATCAACAAAAGGAAGTGATTGAGAGAATATTTTATATGTATTAGAAATTACCATAATGAATGTTTCCAATTCTTCGTAAACTACTTCCTATTTAAAGGGCTTATGATTAATGAGAATTACAGACTGTTTACTGTTGCAACTAATTTTGATTTAATAATGTAAGAAAAAAATTAATGGACCAGAAGTGCACATTAACATATAATCATGGGACTAAAGTTGTAGTTTACTGAGAAAAAATAATAAAAAAACCGAACCGGAAAAACATAACTTGAAGCTTACCCTACCAGCTTCTATTTTGAATTTGACGCCAATATTCACATATGAAGTTTGCATGCCAAAAGAAATAAGGAGAAAAATAATGGAGATATAGAAAAAGGGGAAGTTAATTCAAACGAAATAATGGAAGCATTTGTTACCAAATCTTTGCCTTAGACGACGACTCCACCTTTTTATTATTATTTTTTTTCTTTTCTCTTCGGATCCCCATTTCAATCAGAATTTTGAATTTCGATCGAAATCCCAGAAACTTGGAGAGAGATAGAAGAAAACCCCATCAAGAAAAGATTGGAAAACCACCCAGGTACGTTGTCGTTTTGAGTAACTGATTTTGCCTCATAATCGTTTTAGTTGTTTATATGGGTTTTCGTCTTGAACCTTTCTATTGATTTTGATTTAAATTTTTGCCAAATTGTTTAGGATTTTTCTTTTTACAAAATTTTGGGAGAAGGGGGAATTCATCTTATCGTTGCTCTTTTGGGTGCTCAAGATTTTTGATCGTTAGTTGAGAATTTGTTATCTGGTGCTTGGATTTGGAAGAGTAGTAATACGTCAGTGGTGTTTGTTTTAGAACTTACAGAAGCAGAAAACAAGTGATTTGTGTTTTTAATGATACTGTAATCAGTGTGCCAAGAAAATGCAGATAGATACTTATAAACGCAATGCTCGTGATTGCTTTTAACTGTAAGATGGGTTGGAGTTGTATAGAATTATACACATATTGCATTTGTTAAAAGCTTCCTAACATGTTTGTGGATGTATAATGTTATATAATTCAATGGCAATATGCATAACTTGGTAAAATGAAATGATTAAATAATTGAAAAAAATGAGTTTATTCAGGAATTACACATTTTTGTGTGCACTATGAGACTTATGTTCAGCTGGTTCGCCAAGAATGTTGGATGGCAGGCGACGAGTGTCTCAAGGGGAATAACAATGAATTTGAGATGAATTCTTACCGAGTGTACAAAATCAGGAAAAAGATTAGATAATTTGTGTAGGCATTGAAGTTGTCAACCCATGAAAAGGCATCTTTCATGTGTAAAGAACGTTTTCCCTCGATGTTTCCTTGTATCATTTATTCACTTAAGCTTCTAGCATGCTATCTGTTGTCAATTTATTCTGGATCTTTTACATTTTCTGTTGTTACTCTTTCTTTTTAGGGATTTTTTTGGTTATGTGTAAACAAGGTCTTTCCATTTCGTTTAACTTTCCAAGTGACTTGTTGATTGAAACAATAGGGCAGGAAAGCTTGTATTGTCTTGTTCTCTGTTCTTGTTTAAACAAGTCATAAAGCAGGAAGGATTTCTGCACCATGACTACCAAAGTACTGGAACCTGCATTTCATGGAGTTGGTCAGAAAGCGTATCCTTACTGAATTTCTTAGAAAATGTGTTGATTGATGGATAACATTATTAGTTTAAATAATTTCTCAATGTCTTGTTCAGTTGCTTTTCTTGTGTAGTATTGTTCCTTAACTCCTTATAGAGGGATTGAAATATGGAGAATTGAAAACTTGCAACCAGTACCTTTACCCAAGTCTGATTATGGTAGATTCTATTCTGGTGATTCCTACATCGTCTTGAAGGTGCTTATGACCTTCAAAAGAATTGTCCTTTTCTATCCTGTGCTTCTATCTCAATGGGATAATTATATTTTAAAGACTTGTGCATTTGCAGACTACAGGCAAGGCAGGTGCACATATGTACGATATATACTATTGGTTGGGGAAAGATACTAGCCAGGTACACCTGCTAATTGTTTCTGTACTGCATGCTTTTTTTTAAATCCTAAAATTTAACTTTTTTACGTATAAATGGCCTCAATTCATGATGGAAATTAGGATGAAGCCGGAACAGCAGCTAAGAAAGCTGTTGAGCTTGATGCAATTCTTGGTGGCCGTGCAGTAGAGTATCGAGAACTTCAAGGTCACGAATCTAATAGATTTTTATCATGCTTTAAGCCATGTGTGATGCCACTCGAGGGAGGTGTTGCGTCTGGAATCAAGACACCTGGAGAGGGAAAGTATGAAACAAAGTTGTACATCTGTAGAGGAAAAAGAGTGGTCAGATTGAAGCAGGTCTGTTTTTTTTTTCCGAGCATAAATAAATAATTCAAACATACTGGAGTTCATATCTGCATAAACAAATAGTTTATAGTTGTGCTCTTGATTCAGGTTCCGTTTGCTCGATCCTCGCTGAACCATGATGATGTCTTCATCTTGGACATTGAAGATAAAATCTATCAGTTCAATGGGGCAAACTCAAGTATGCCAGAAAGGACCAAAGTGTTGGACGTTGTTAAGTTTCTAAAAGACAAACATCACAAGGGGAAGTGCAAGGTTGCAATTGTTGGTAGGGCATATGTTAGTAGATCTCGTTCCCTTCATTGTTCATTTAGCTTGATTTTTCTTGTATCTTTACTTCAATCAAGTATCTCTAATCAGTACTGTTTGCAATCTTATCTAACCTTATAAAAAATTTGTTAGATTTTGACATAGTATAGATCTTACAGGATAAGATATAGTTATTAGTTTAGCCCCTATGAAATAGTACACTTTGATCTTCTCTCCTCCCAATGTTCTTCACTGTTGGTTATATTGAATAATCCTCTTTTTCTTGGTCTCTGTGGGTTATGGGTTTGAATCATTAGCCTGTTTATAAGATCTATTTCATTAAAAACACAAATTGGTGGTCCACCATCGGAAATTCATATATTTGCCACTAAGGTTTTAAAGTACGGAATCGTGAGGCGAGGCGGTTCCCCTTAGTGAGGCGAGGCGTAAGCCTCGAGGCGGTCCAAGGCGTAAGCCCCAAGGCGGAGAACACATAAAATTCATAAAATATATAATATGTAAAACATAATCTCATAATAAGCTATGAAACTCATAAAATTCATATTGTAGTAAAAACAGTAGCATATACGACCGTAGGATATCTGTAATTTTGTAGTAAAAACAGTAGCATAACAAAAGAACTGAGAAAAACAGTAGTAATATGCAAAGTAGTAATAGGCATATTACTACTGCTGCCACAAAAATCAACAAAAAAGTAGCATATATGAAAACAGTAGCATAACAAAAAGAAACTAAGAAATACAGTAGCATAACAAAAAGAAACTAAGAAATACAGTAGCATAACATAAAAAAACTGAAAAAAAAACAGTAGCATATATGGAAGACAGATGGCATATTAAACTCAAATACTCAAATGTAGTTATAAAAAAAATAAAAAAATAAAGACAAAGCAAAATATTTAAAGAAGAAGACAGAAGAAGCCATGTTGCTAGTTGTCGAATGGAGACAAAATGTAGAAGAAAACTTTTGGTCTCTTATTAATTTGCTTAGGTCTTAGGGTTTGACACTTTGACTTTTAATGTACTTTTAAGTAAGATATTTGATAAAAACTGAAACAAAATAAAAAAATTAATAGAAAAAAGGTAATGGTTTACAGCTGTAAAAGTGATCAAGAGAAAACAGCTATAAAAGGTGAATCTGGTACAAGGCGTACGCCTCTATTACGCCTCAGCGCCTCTCCGCCTCGACCACCGCCTCACATCTAAGAGGCGTACGTTTCAAACAAGGGCAGAGAGGCGGTGCCTCGTGTGCGTTTTTCCACCGCCTCGCCTTGAGGCGCGCCTCGAGGCGTACGCCTCGACCGATTTTGAAAACCATTTGCCACCAATATAAAGTGAACTTGTAGAATAGTTGCTACAACAACCAAATCTTCAGTAACTCTTCTTTTGATAATTATTTTTGGCTAAAACCCTAAATCTATAATTTGCTCTTGACCACAAAGTTTTTATTTCTCATTCTGCATCACATTATTATTTTTTATTTGAAAATATTGAACCAAGTTAGTTACCTTACAGGGTGACCTTTAAGATCTTCTTCGAGATTCAACATTCTAATCTTTGTTCACTTCTCTCTCTCTATCTCTCTCTCTCTCTTAATAATGTGGTGTCGAAAATGTGATGTGCTCTAGATTGATAAACCTTATTAATGAACTTGTCTATTTGCTTGGTATTCACTTTTGAGGAGTTCCCCTATAAAGCTAATCAAGATTGAGCAACGGATCCACCGTTTGCTAGTTGGACTCCTCCCCTTGTCTTTTTTTGGTAACCATGAGTTGGTAGACCATTTTGTTTGCTTGATGGGATCTTTCCTTTTGGCATAGCTTGTTCAATTGTGTTTACTGGAGTTACTTGAATTTGCCAAAACTTGCTTGATGCCTTATCCGTTTTAGACTCTGTTTTGCTTTGTTATTTAAATATTTATTATAATGCTTGCTTTGCTTGGCTGACTCTTCTTGGATGGATTGTTTTAATTATTGCTTTAGATTGTTTTGCTTCACTTAGTTTCTTCCTCCTAGACCATGTTCACTGTATGTCTCATCAGTTTTCATTGCTTTTCTATTTTGGTACTTGGTTTTTTGCTTGACTGACTTTGCTTAAATCTTGGATTTGCTTGTTTGTGTTTATTTCTTCCTGCTCCATGTCATGCTCATGATTTGCTTTCATTCTCCTATCCAGTGAAAGTTATTGGCTGAATCACACCTTGTTGCCTATGATATCCTAATCTGCGGAGACAGTGAGCTTGTTTGTGTGTTGATGATCATATTCTCTTGTGTTTGTTTGATTTTTGTTTTGAACTTCTGTTTTTCTGTTGCTTGGCATGATTGATATCTAAGGTCTATTTCGAGGAGTGTGAGAAGATGGATATGCTATTTATTGGGCTTACTAGTATAAGCTTAATGTTAGGTTTTGTTAGTAATTTAGAATTGGTCCACCAGACAACCATTATACTTCATACAAATATAATATTCAGTATAAGTTAATCATGCATTTTTAGCAAAAAATTTCAGAACTTAATAATTGATGTATTTGAACCAAGCAAAGACTATTTCCCTTCATTTGTTTCTAACAATAATAAGATAGTGATTTTCTTTGACACACAACTGCTGAGGTAAATGTACAAACTGAAGTATATATGGCTAGTTTTGAAAGTTGTAACTTCATATACATCTTGTAGTAACGTTAACTATATTTATGATAAAGGGAGATATTAATTTATAGAATGAATATCATAATCATCATTGTTATTGTTATTTCTAAATTTATTTTCTTAACATGTTGTAGATGATGGAAAAGCAGAGGGGGAATCAGATGAATTTTGGACCATGTTTGGTGGTTTTGCTCCTCTAGGCAAGAGGGTAGCAACTGAAGATGATATAATTCCAGAGAGGACTGCTGCTAAACTTTATTGGTACAATTCCTCTTTTCAGTTCACTGTGATGTCTTACGGTGGGAGTCAAACATATCAGATCATGTATTGATATGTAGCTGCTTGCTGAGTTAATTGGGGTACAACTGCTTACTCATCATGTTAAAACCAGCACTCTATTTCGACTTGAAAATGTGTTCATTATGTCTTCTATGAGTCTTGAAACCATGATATTGGGGGTTCTCTTTGAGATTCAACTTGATATGTTAAGATTTTGATCACCGTGATTGTATCAAAGATCTAACTGATGGGATGTATTTCTAGTTTCTAGTATTAAATATATAAAGAGATTGTCCTTATCCTTTCCTTAGTTAGCTAAGAAAGATCTGGAAATGATTCTCCATCACTTGTATAAATAGTTGTGCTATTATGGTTTCTACAACATTAAGAAACATACGAAAGCCTTTGAGGTTCAACCCTAACTCGTTTCTTATTGGTACGAGAACGAAGATTTTGACCATACACATTCCCTTCAATTTCGACCGTTACCAACCAGGCCAAACGACTCTGGTTAGCGAGTCCATAAGGTTGACCACGGGCCAAAACCAACCAAATAACCCTCCTCCTCAGGTTCAACAAATGGCAGCTTCAGATGTCTTTCCGATGACGGGTCACAAGCTACATGGTCAGAATTTTCAGCCCGTGGTCATATTCTATCCGTCGGTAGTAGGGAATGGAAAACCTAAGGAGACCCCTCTTACAAGCAATGGAAAACTAAGAACAATCTCGTAATGTCTTGGCTTCTCAGTTCCATGACGGTTGAAAAAGGAGAGGAATTTATCAACTACAAAACCACCACTGAAATTTGGGACGCCAATAAAGGACTCCTTTTCCAACAAAGATAATACCTCCGTAATCTTTGAAATCAAGGGTTGATCCATGAACTTCGACAAGGAGATTCCATAGTAACGAGTTATTACACAGCCTTAACTCGTTACCTGCAACAACTTGATGCTCTCGATGAAAATACATCGAGTTGCCCCACCAATGCAAAGCGGTATACACAGATTCTCAAAACTGATAGGATCTACAAGTTCCTAGTTAGTCTAAATCGAGAACTAGATGAAGTACGAAGAAGAATTCTCTGCACAAAGTTGTTGTCTAACATCCGAGAAACATCTCTAATGTCCCAATAAGAAACTATATGAAAACATCACTTGTATAAATAGTTGTGCTATTGTGTGGTGTGCATCAATAAGAAACATATGAAAACCTTTGGCTTTGAGGTTCAACCCTAACTAGTTTCTTAAGCATGTCAAGGCCAAATTCCAATTTTTGAAATAAAGACTAGTGCATAAATTGGAAGGTGTAGGTGTTAGTGTTGTAGGTGACTCACTAAAGCTTATTGACCAAACAAATTATGGTGTCTGTGTCTCCATGATGTAAAAAGTTTGATGTTATACCGGTGTACCTTGTGATGGACTTCATTTATGTCAAGGGCGGACCCATAAATTTTTTCAAGTGGTGGCATGGCACTGGCACCATTTGCATAAGGTTGAAAACTATAGAATTTTTTCACAAACCATGGTAGATTAGTTGGTTGGTTCCTTGCCTTTTCAAGGGAGGGAAATGGGTTTGAGTTTAATCTTTGCTTCTCTGCTCCAATTTTTTCACAAAAGGTATTGAAAGCGGAAACTAAAAGCAGAAATGGAAATTTACTAAAAATAGGATTCTAACCTGGCCCCTTCTTACAAGAAATCTTAATTCGAGAAGTAAACTTCTGCCATAATTTTACTCTTAGGAAATATAGGTTCACACCATAAAATATAATAGTGTCAGGCTATAGCGATGTAAATTTTTTTCCACTATCAAGACATGGTAGTGAGGATATGGAAGGTTGATCTTGTTGTTGTAGCCGGTTGGTTGATCCGGAAAGACATGGGATGCACAAAACAAACGAAACCGGAAACCTTAAGCATTGTACAAGGACGTGTTGTAGGAGTAACCCATTACCTTCTGGGTGGAATTGCCACCAAAAGGATATTAAATGAATGGAATTGGGATTTCAGGCTAACCTTTGATTGTTTATAATGCAGCATTGCTGGAGGTCAACTTCAGGACATAGGTGGTGAACTTTCAAAATCATTATTACATAATGAAAAATGCTATCTGTTATACTGTGGCACCGAGGTATTTGTTTGGGTTGGTCGAGCAACGAAAGTGGAGGATAGAAAAACTGCTATGCAGGCTGCAGAGGTAGGCCTTTGGAGGTAATATTTTTCATCTTTTTTTATTGGTTTTTGATTTGATTCTCCCTTGTAACATGTTTAGGAGTTCATCGCGAATCTGCCGAAGTCCATTTGTGTAACCCGAATTAATCAAGGTCACGAGACAAATTCATTTAGGTCCAACTTTGGATCTTGGCCACATTCAGCAGCTCCTCCTGTTGAAGATAATAGAGGAAAAATAGCAGGTAGATTAATTCTTTATCTTAAATGCTATTGACGGATTTTCATGGAAATTTACCAACTGTGTTGCTGTTTTTGTAATTGGTAGCTCTGCTAAAGCAACAAGGTGGTGGTCTGAAAGGGCAGACAAAAACTTCTCCTGTTGAGGAGGAAATTACACCTTTGCTTGAGGATCATGGAAAAGTCGAGGTTTGATCATAGACTTCTTGCTGCAGTTTGCTTTGGTGCCTAACTATTTCCCAGCTAGTTTCGCATTGCTTGCTGTACAAAAATTAAATACTCTTGGCCTTTTAGGTATGGCGTATCGATGGAGAAACCAAGAAGCCAGTATCCAGTGAGGATATCGGAAAATTTTACAGCGGAGATTGCTATATCTGCCACTACTCGTACCATTCTAATGAAAAGAGAGAAGATCACTACGTGTGCTGTTGGATTGGGAAGGATAGTGTCCAGGTAAATTGAAGCAAAATTAACTATATAAATGAAAAAAGAAAACGTGTGCTTGCTTCCATCTACTTTCCATCCACTGGGTATCTGTTTACTTTGTCATTGATGGTTGATTCCCTTCAACTTACTAGATGCAGTTGATTTAGGGGCTGTTTGGCAGTTGCTGAATGGTTTGGTGCAGGATGATTAAGAGGCTCTTATGATATAATGCAAAATGACATATGGTTGTTTAGTAGTTATTGAGAATGAATTTAGGGTGCTGAATGGTTAAGGGAGGTACAAGATACAATATCATCTAGTGGGTTTTAGAACCATTAAGAGGTAGACTTTTTTTTTGCCAAACAAGATTTACTTCTTGGTGATTCAGAGGTTGCGTTTTAATGGAACTATTAGGAGGTAGATAAACAACCTCTATGGCTATGTTTGGCAAGCTAGCTCATAAGCTAGCTGGTGGTCCACCTGTGAAGGAAAATATTAGAGAATGTGGTTACTTATCAACATATGATATGATCGGTCGTAACATGTAAAATGTTGGGTATGCCATGGACCCTTTGACCAACACTTGTGATCCTGTTGCACATGAAATAGTATATATTCCTTAAATCGGTGGACAAATTAGGGTGCTTTTGGTTGTGGAAAACTTTTTTCATTTTCCTAGAAAACGTTTTCAGAAAATGGAGTTGAGTTTTCATTATTAGCTTTCTATGAGAATTTTAGAAAACACGTTTGGTTGAAATAGTGAAGTTTTCATTTTCCATTTTAGAAAAATTTAAAAACGCGTTTAGAAAACTTTGGAAAACTACTAAAACCAGTTTTCTAATTTACATAGAAGTTGGAAAACAGAAAATTTTCATTTTCTTGGAGAACTTTTGAAAACTGAATGAACCAAATGCGTTTTCTAAGTTTTCATATTCTTTGGAAAATTTTCATGGAAAACTGGAAAATTTTCCACAACCAAACACCCATAAATTTCTTCTGTTTTCTTAATTTTTTACTCCTTGCGATTGACTTGTCACATTATTTGACCTCAGGAGGATCAGAAAATGGCTTCCCAGCTGGCTACATCAATGTTCAACTCTCTAAAGGGCAAAGGGGTGCAGGTACTATGAATGGTTTTTAAGTTGTTGCAATGCTATTTCAACCTTATTTTTTGAGTCATTACTCTTTTTGTAGGGTCGAGTGTATCAAGGAAAAGAGCCACCACAATTTGTTGCCATCTTCCATCCTATGCTTGTTCTCAAGGTACTCTCTTGCATTTGTAGTTATGAGTCCTTACTAGTGTTTTTTATGTAACTTTAAAATTTAAATATTTTTCAAGGAATTGATGCTTGACAATGGTAAATGTTTTCCTTTACCAGGGTGGATTGAGCTCTGGCTACAAAAGCTACATTGCAAAGAAAGGGTTGGCCGATGAGACCTACCGTCCAGATGCCACCGCACTCATTGAAATATCAGAAACTTCAGAGCATAATGATAAGGCTCTTCAAGTAGAAGCGGTATGCTCTAGAATCCCCTTCCTATTTTAAACATAATATTATCTTGGAGTAAATTAAGTTGTCTTTTGGTTTTTATGCACAAGTGCATTATGCACCTGTGCACGTGTGCATATTACAAATTACGTCTATGTACTAGTGCATATGGTCCAAAAGGAGGGCTACAAGGGTGTTCCTCGGTTTTCATTTTTTAAGGTTTTCCCTTGAACCTTCAGGTTCAAATGCGAACTCAATTTTGGTTGTGAACGTGAGGATGAATCTCAGCCACACATCTTCGGTTACGGTGAACGCGATCACGGAGGATTGACGCGATTCATGGGATGGTGANTGAGTGGCTGAGATTCGTGCTCATGTTCACAACCAAAATTGAGTTCACATTTGAACTTTCCTCTCTCTCTCTCTCTCTCTATATATATATATATATATGTAAGGCAAGGTGGACAAATTTATAGAATTACACAAACTGATAAGCACCCTGCCACGTTTCTATTGAAAAAAGAAAGCAATAAAACGGAGAAAGAAGAATCTGGAAATGCTAATGAAAAACTCACCAAGATAACGGTCTACTTTCAAAAAAAGGTAGACGATCTGTCCTAAGATGCTCGCTTACTCAAGTTTATTTGATAATGTTCACCAATACATTCCCCAGCCTCTCTATTCATAAACGTGGTTAATGGAAGTACCACAATTACCCCTTCACTACTCATTTAGAACTTACAGATCTTTCATTCTGATCCTTCCAAAGATAAGTTTAATTTTTATCATTCGTTCATAGTATAGCATAAGAACATAAATATTTGACTTGCTTAGAGAGTGATATCGTTTATTCTATTTCAGTAATCATGGATCACTTTCTTTTAAACAAGCTCACTATTGTTTTTTTATTTGGATTTTTTGAAGAATTTATTGACAATGTGTACATAATATCATTCAGGTTGCAACATCTATGAATTCATATGCGTGTTTCGTTCTACAATCTGGGTCAGCAGTTTTTACCTGGTATGGAAACCAAAGTACCGTTGAGCAGCAGCAGTTAGCAGCAAAAGTTGTTGAATGCTTAAAGGTATGCTTTTAAAACACTAAGGGGTCGTTTGTTTTTTAAAAGTTACCTCTTAAGTCTGAAAAATTAAGAGGTTTGCAGACTTAAGATTGTTTGTTTTACTTTTCAAAGAAGGCATGAAAACCTCTTACCGGCCTCTGAAATTTTTAGAGGTGCACCATCCACCTCTTATTTTTAGACGTGAATTTAGACTTTAGACTTCAAACCTCTTGAAAGACAAACGACACCTAAGTATTGATCATTTACTTGTTAATTCTTGATCACTCATTTCCTCTCTTTTTTCTTTTCTTTAGTCTCGTGTACCTGTAAAATTCGTTAAAGAAGGAAAAGAGAGTTTAGCTTTCTGGCTTCCTCTCGGAGGCAAAAAAGACTACACCAGTAAAAAACAAACGCAGGAAATTGTCAAAGATCCCCACATGTTCGCAGTCTCATTAATTAAAGGTTTCAAAAACATAAAAAACATCTGATTTTTTACATGTTCATTTATCGGTTAGCTTCAGTTTATTATTCCCACTAATTGGTTTTATGTTTTTTATATTCCCTGGTCAACGGATCGACAGGAAAGCTTGAGGTGAGTTCTCCATATCATTTACTTGATAATTTGTCTGATGAATGTCTAAAATCAAGGGGTTGTTTTTTTTAAATACCTCTGAAAACTTCTTAAGTCTGAAAATTAAGAGGTTTGCAGACTTAAGACTGCTTTATTTTCAAGAAAAGGTCTGAAAACCTCTACCTGTCCTCTGAAATTTTAAGAGGTGCACCATTCACCTCTTATTTTTTTAGATGTGAAATCAGACTTTAGACTTCAGACCTCTTAAAAAACAAACGACACCTAAGTTTCATTCTGTGACAGATTGAAGAGGTTTACAATTACGACCAAGATGACTTATTGGCAGAGGATGTGATGATATTAGATACACATGCCGAGGTGTTTGTTTGGGTTGGTCAGTCAGTAGACCCGAAGGAGAAACAAAGTGTTTTTGAAATTGGGCAGGTACTACTTCACGATGATTATAGGCCCTTCTACATGGATGTTCTATATTGTTTTTATATAAGTTGATTTCAGAAATACGTAGAATTGGCTGCATCTATGCATGGCTTGTCTCCATATGTGCCGTTATACAGAGTACCAGAGGGAAGTGAACCTTGCTTCTTCACAACATATTTCTCATGGGATCATGCAAAGGCTACTGTATGTACTTTTCAACTCTTACTTTTATATGTATACTTTGGTCACACATTTAGGGGTTGTTTATTTTTTAAAAGATACCTCTTAAAACCTCTTAAGTCTAAGAATTAAGAGGTTTGTAGACTTAAGACTGTTTGTTTTAATTTTAAGAAAAGGTCTGAAAGCCTCTTATCGTCCTTTGAAGTTTTAAGAGGTGCACCATCCACCTCTTATTTTTTAGATGTAAAATCAGACTTCAGATTTCAAACCTCTTAAAAAACAAAGGTGTCGTTTGTTTTTTAAGAAATCTGAAGTCTAAAATCTAAATTCACAATTTCAGAGGACGGTAAGAAGGTTTTCAGGCCTTTTAAAAAAAATAGAGCAAACGGTCTCAAGTCTGCAAACCTCTAAATTTTCAGACTTAAGAGGTCTTAAGGTAACTTTTAAAAAACAAACAGCCCCAAACTCTCTTAGGGGGTGTTTGTTTTTTCCACTTATCACTTTTTCAGCACTTTTTGGGGGAAAACCACTTATTCAGTTAGTGGTTTTCCCATTCAGACTGTTTGTTTTTTTTTATTTTATTAAGTGTCACTTATCACTTTTTCACCACTTACCGAAAAAGTGATGGTAA
>LUCG01041518.1:0-19031 GCA_001633085.1 Carthamus tinctorius | reverse complement strand
TGTGTGGCTGAGAATCGTTCTCGCGTTTTCTTAAATTGACATCGTTCTCGTATGAACCCACCTCTATATTATAAAGCATTCAGATTGAAGGATATGGAATATGTGTTTGGTTTGTAAGATTTCGATTCAAAATCTTTATGTTTACATCCTTTCAAACCAACAATATAAAATAAATAAAATCTCTTCGGAAAATTACCTTAAGAAGCTTTCTGTAGATGAAATTAAACATCTTTTTCAATAAGCCAACGATTAAGAGCATCTTTAGGCAGCCGTCGCTAATAATATACTGACAGAAGGTCGACTTTGATCGAATTGAGGTATATGATCGATCTTCTGGAAATCACCTTTCGTCTTTTGTTATTTTATTTTACATTTTTTAAATAAAATATTATATTATGGGTATTGACCAAACTACCCCTAACAATTAGTGTTTGGCAAAGTAGCTGATAAGCTAGCCGGTAATAAATTATTTTGGCAAAAACTAACTTATGAGTATGTAAATGACCAGAAAGGGTATATTTGAATTTAATAATTAATATTAATAAGGGTGTAATTTGAGAAAAACTATAAAAAGCTCCCAATAAGCTACTCCAAGTAGCATTTCAATAAGCTAGCTTATGTTACATGTTTAGATTGACTAGCTTATAAGCTAGCTTATTTTTGCCAAACACAGCCTAAAACCCTGGTTTACCGTTTCAAATAATATATTTACAGGTATGTAAATTAGTAAATATGAGGTTTTGAAGAGGTGATGCGAAATACATTGGAAATTGATGCACATAAACCCGAAACCTTAAGACACCCGCTACCTGATTGAGTTTAAATTCAAATTACTTATCAATTCAATTAGGCTTATCTGATTGACACGTAAATCCCACTAATTTAGTAATCTTAAAAAAAACAGAATTACTTATGTAGCTTGAATTATTCAAATTAATTTTTACGGTGCATATAAGAAGTACAAGATGATGATAAAAAATAAAATTATTTTTTTAAATCGAGTGATAGAGAATAAAACTAACATGAAACAAAATTATTTATTGAAGTGCTTGATAACTTACGAAGTTTTGCATGGCATCATGCACGTACATATCTAGTATGAGCCCTAAACATTAGAGATAAGGAAAGGAATCTTCTTAGTCTCTTTCAAGGTTCCAAGTAACGTGAGGTGCGGTGTGGCGGCAAGGCCAAGCCTCAAGCCTTGGAAGCCACGTCGAGGATATGACGTTCTCCAAGGCGTGACTTATGACGGAAAAACTCTATATCCTATATACTATTATACACATAAACATACATTTTACTACTATTACTCAATGAATCAAAGATGATAAATCATTTAAATTAAGTTATATAATAAAAACTATTAAATAAGACATTAAAAAGAACACATTAAATCGAATATTAGGTTTCAAAAACCCATGCATTACTCTATAGCGTGCCTCAGGCATAACGTGGCGCGAGACACAAGCCTTAAACCACGACGTGCCATGGCGGCTCTTGTGGCGAGCTTTTTCGAACATTGGTCTCTTTTACATACATATATATGGGGAAAAAAGATCTTCTCCATAAGAAACCGAACTTACCTCATGTTGGTGACTTTGTGTCACTAATATAATTTAAGTGTAATGGATGAACTTGTTTGATCGATATAATCTTGAAAATAACTAATTTAAACTTCGCCGTGATTAGCCAAATTATTAATGTCAATTTTATTTGTATACACATGCACACTATTATATTATATACATGCCAACGGGCTTGTAGTCCAGTGGCATTTGGAGTGGTATTAAGGTATTCCCTTCCCTTGTGGTTGTAGGTTCGAGTTCCGTCGTAGACAGTGATGTAGATTAGTTGAGTGTGTAATCTGCCATTAAAAATATTAAACAAGGAAACATACAAAGTATTCAATATTTTGGAAAGAGACATTTGTATATAATATTATGGTATATTATTCTTGGAGTAAATTACGGATTTGATCCTTGTGGTTTTGGGGTTTTTATGGATTTGGTCCCTAAACTTTAATAATTACGGATTTGGTCCTTGTGGTTTGCAAATTCTTTTGGATTTAGTCCTTGTGGTTTGCAAATTCTATTGGATTTAGTCCTTNTGTGGTTTGCAAATTCTATTGGTTTTGGTCCCTGCCTATTTACACTACTAGGGACCAAATCCAAAAGAATTTGCAAACCACAAGGACCAAATCCGTAATTAATGAAGTTTAGGGACCAAATCCATAAAAACCCCCAAACCACAGGGACCAAATCCGTAATTTACTCTTATTCTTGAAAGACATCATTGCAAAAAAGAAACAAACAACTTATTATCAAGTTAATAATTATTATTATGTTTAAAGAATTGCACAAAACAAAATTTATCTTAAAATAATAAAACCATATAAAACGTTATTATTTGAAGAGTGTATCATTTTCTAAATCTACAAATAATATTAGACGAGAATTCACACAAGTTCCAAGAAGTGTGTTGTGGTGTCTATTATTCGTTAACAATATTTGACAAAGGAAGAGACGGACCTAGAATAGTTGATAGCAACATTCGAAATCCAGAGCTTGTGCATCAACCTATAAAGGATGAGGTGGCAAAAGTCGCCATCGAAGAATAAATGGTACTTCAAGAAAATAGTTTAAAGTATCTAGATTTTATGTTTAAAAAAAGAGTTAGGAGTGACGTTATACACCACATAAATGCATGATGGTTAAGGTGGAGGGCTACCATTAGATTGTTATGTGACAGAAATATCCTGGACACGTTCTATATGTTATGGAAAAGATGATGTACATTAGTAGAAATTGCAACTATATAAATGAAGAGAACAGAATAAATTAATAGAAACATAATAGTGAGATAGTTTAGACACTTTCATATAAGATATTTAGGCTATGTTTGGCAAACTAGCTGATAAGCTAGCTGTAGCCGATAAGCTAGTTTATAAGCAAATTATGTTTGGCAAAAACTAGCTTATGAGTATGTAAAATGACCAAAAAGGGTATCTTTGAATTTAATAATTAATATTAATAAGGGTATAATTGGAAAAGCTACAATAAGCTCCTCAAAAGCTACTCAAAGTAGCGTTTTAAAAAGCTAGCTTCTGGTACATGTTTGGATGAACTAGCTTATAAGCTAGCTTATTTTTACCAAACACAACGGTTAACGATACCAATAAGGAGCATAAAAACATGAGTCAAATGAGTGGGGAAGAGGCACAAGCATCAGACAAGGGGTCAGATAATGGATAACGCATCCTTGAATATTATCAATGACATAAACTCTAGTAGCAGTATTTAGAGACGCATGACCATGATAGTGGAGTATGTATAAGCAACTGTATGCTGCCATGGAAAGGCAAAAGCAGAAGGACGGAGCATGGAAGATGGGAAAATGTGAGAGACTGAAAAAAAGAGCTAAAGAGTCGGCAACTAAGTTATCAGAGCTTTATGTTTATTAGGCCAGTGATCTTTGCGTGACAATCAAAAATACCACAGCCTACAGCTACTCACGAGCAACCCTCCTGGCTTACTAACATGTCACACAATTATACTCTCACTCGTTTTTACTTTATTTAATTTAATGGATTCTCTCATGTGCTTTTGCCTTACTTCTTTTACCAAATTTTTATTGCCTACTTTACTTTTTATACTTTTAAATCTTTTTTCATATGTTAGCATACATGCCTCGAGCACTTCATGAACATTTCAAGACCTCCACGAAACCTCTCTCACCAAAAAATAACAAACAAACCATGTCATGACTTTTACAAAGTCGTATTTATTTAAAGATGAAGGTAATATCGGCATGCTTCATGCTTGAAAATAAGATACATTATGTAACCAAACAAAATGCACTTGTTTAATTTGGATTTATTGAAACCGATCGATTTTTGTTGGTCCCCTAAGACCATCCTTAGGCAGGCGGCACGGGAGGCGTCAAGGCGCCAGTACCCCCCGGGAACACCGTCGAAGGTGATAGGTAGCGGGTAAAAACTTCATGCCCATGCCGGTTGAGAATGCTACCCACCCCACCGNCTCTCTTCTTTTCTTTTTCTTTTATTTTTTTAATTAATTATTTAGATTGGTATGGGATTGGTATGAGTGTGGATGAATTGGTAACGATTGGTAAGGCGTTGATAAGATACTGAAAAGCTGATGTGGCGTTGACGTGGCAGCTGGTAAATGGTGGCACCAAGCAAAACCACCGAGGATGGTCTAATTTCAAACTAGATTTGTATAATCATCAACAAATGCAGGGGGGGTAACCGTACTTTTTTAAAGTTAAGGGGTGGGAATGGTAAATACCGAAAGAAAGTCCAAAACCTTTTTTTCTTACAAATTCCAACCTCGGCGGCGGANCTCTCACACACACACAGTTACACACACAACACACAGAGTCAGTGAGATTTGGAATATCGTATGCGTGTATACTTTGCAACTCGTGATTAAACAATAATTTGGACTTTAATCAGCAAAATCTCCACAGTGAGAACCAGTAGATTCCTTGCTTGATTGATTGGCTGGAAAACAAATGGATTCGCCATTGCAGCTAGGGTTTTTCATCAGCTGATTTCCAGAAGTTTTTTTGTTTATCATCTTATCGGAAAAAAATGAAGTCAACTGCTAGCGAGCTCATTCGCCGTAAGAAATCATTGAAGCATGTTCTTCTAGGGTTGATTGTTCTTCTCGGATTGATTTGTTTGTATAATGCTTCGAAATTCACTCCTCGTCTACCGAGAGCTGAAGAAGTTATCGCGCTGGACGACGGTACGGATCCGGTTATCGGAAGTTTTGCAGCGAAACGTGATTATTTCGATGAGTTGTTTGAAGATCAAGAGCAGAATTCAGAAGTTCCGAAGAGTTTACCTGTAAGTTGTTTTCAGAATCTTATGGATTTTTGTTCTATAGATTGATGAAATTAGTACATTTTTACTTGATTTTGTAGATTATTGTTTGTTTTTTTGTTCGTTTTTGTTGTTGTTGTTGTTGAAGATCTGTGATATGAGGCATTCGGAGTTGATACCTTGTTTGGATAGACATCTTATATATCAAATGAAGTTGAAGCTTAATTTGAGTCTAATGGAGCATTACGAACGCCATTGTCCACCTGTAGAACGACGATATAATTGCCTTATTCCTCCTCCAATTGGATATAAGGTTAGTATGATTAGTATCTGTTTTGTTATATTGTATGCAATGTAAGGGGATAATTATGAATTTAAGATGTTAGGGTTTGAAATTAAGCAAACTGAAAGTAACTATGAACCCCATAGTATTGTGTTCCATATCTTAAGTTTAAGTGTTGAATGAGGTTGGCATTATAATTCCAGATCCCGATCAGGTGGCCGGAAAGTAGGGATGAGGTTTGGAAGGCAAACATACCTCACACTCATCTTGCTCAGGAGAAATCAGATCAAAATTGGATGATTGTGGTTGGAGACAGGATAAGGTTTCCTGGTGGAGGAACTCATTTTCATTCTGGTGCTGATAAGTACATAGCTTCCATTGCATCGGTAGGTCATCTTTATCGTTTATAAGTTATCGTTTTCGTGAATTAGGGCACCCTTTTGTTTGATTAACTTGCATAAGTGCCGTGCTTGTATAGATGCTCAAGTTTCCTGGTGATAAGATCAACAATGGAGGACACATCCGATCTGTTCTTGATGTGGGTTGTGGGGTTGCGAGTTTCGGGGCTTATCTTTTGCCTCTAGGCGTCATAGCTATGTCTCTTGCACCAAATGACGTGCATCAGAATCAAATCCAGTTTGCACTTGAGCGTGGGATTCCGTCTACGCTAGGAGTCTTGGGTACCAAAAGACTTCCTTACCCTAGTAGGTCATTTGAAATGGCTCATTGTTCACGTTGTCGGATTGATTGGCTCCAAAGGGATGGGATTCTACTTTTAGAATTGGACAGACTGCTTAGACCAGGAGGTTATTTTGTCTACTCTTCACCAGAAGCATATGCACACGATGCTGAAAATCGAAGAATTTGGAATGCTATGCATGATCTGCTGAGAAATATGTGCTGGAGAGTCGTTTCAAGGAGAGATCAGACCGTTATATGGGCTAAGTCACTAAGTAATAGCTGTTACTTAAAGAGAGCTCCAGGAACCAACCCTCCTTTATGCAGCCCAGATAACGATCCAGATGTGAGTTGGGATGTGCAGATGAAGGCATGCATTACTCCATACTCTGCAAGTAAGTGTTATAATTGTTCCAATTCTCTAGAATAATGAAATATCTAAGGCAAAATAGATAAGGCATTCACTGAACTTTATAGCCTTGTCACCGTCATTCCAATACAAAGATGTATCAATCAAACACTTAGGGGCAGTTTACCAAACGCTTACCGGGTAAGCACTTACCAAAGTAAGTGTTTACTAAACGGCCCTTAAATTACCACAATCACATAAATTACATCCTACCTGTCAAATTGAAGTGGAATATTACAAATTTAATTACCTAATAGTTGGCAGCTATGATCTACTTCACAATCAGGATTCCCTTTTAGTATATTGGGTGATTGAACCACCTTACTCTAGGTCTTAATTTGTTAATTTAGATGGCAATGGGACGAAAATGATGTGATTGTTATGGTTGTGACTTGTGAGAATCTTGGTATGTCATATCTGATTGGATTTTTGTTTTTGTTTCGGTATGCAAGTGAAAAAACCTATAAGTTTGGTGATGGTTTCATCTAGTTTGGTAACTGTCTATTTTACAACCCAACTTTCTGTTATAACATTCAAATTGGTTGCATTGTGTTGCTAACTTGCTATTCCTAGATCACATTTATTATTAAAGTTGTTCCCTATGCAACTTATTAAGACTACTTTTGTATATCGCCCAATTCGGATGCATTTTTGTTTTGATAATTCAGAGATGCACAAACGAAAAGGGAGTGGACTTGAACCATGGCCAAGTAGGCTTACAGGGCCGCCTCCTCGCCTTGATGAAATTGGTGTTAGTCCTGATCAGTTTCAAGAAGACACTGTAAGTATCTAAGTGCAATACGCAAATGCTGTTAAATTACTCCTTCGGTCCATAAATAACTGTCCACAATTCCATTTTAGTTTGTCCATGTAAGTGCCCACTTTCAAAAGTAAGTGCATAATTTTCAATTCTACCCTTAATAACGAGATGGAGAAATTCATTACTCCCTTTATTACTAAGGATAAAATTGTCATTTAGTTAACTTAAAAGTGTAATGATTACTCGTTTCTAAAACTGTATGCCTTTCTCATCGAGTCATCGTGGACATTTATCTTGGGACGGTGGGAGTTTTCGTTGATAGTCTAGTGCCACATGGTTTATGCTCATGATGTGATGCAGAATACCTGGTATCATAGAGTGATCGAATATTGGAAGCAGATGAGATCCGTTATACAGAAGGATTCCATTAGAAATGTGATGGATATGAATTCAAATCTTGGTGGCTTTGCTGCTGCTCTGAAAGACAAAGATGTTTGGGTGATGAATGTTGCTCCGGTTAATGCATCATCCCGGTTGAAGATCATCTATGACCGCGGATTAATTGGAACCGTTCATGACTGGTGTGCATTTTCTCTTTGCTTGTTTGCACACACACACATACACACTTGTTCCTTGTTTGGATGACGGCACCAACCGGGACAAAAATGCACTTTTTCCCACCAAAGTAGGTAAATTACTAAACTGCCCATGTCAAATTAACCCCTAAAACCTTTCATAATTCTTTACCTGCATACCTCACTCTCGCATCTCCAATCCAGTTATATCTTGTGTACCAAACACACCCTTATTTATTTGTTTTGCAAGCTGGGGATCTTCATGGAAACAGTCTCTCTTCCTTGCGGTAGAGTTAAGATCTGCATACATCTTACCCATGATTCTATCTCTATGTGAAACTTACTGCGTATGTTTGTTTTGGTTTTCATCTGCAAAGATCATGAGGATCAAAATTTTACTGGGTCCGTTTGGTTTGGTTTTTATCTTCAAAGATCATAAGGATCCAAGAAAATTTTACTAACTCCGTTTGTTTTTTATCTTCAAAAATCATGAGGGCCCAAGAAAATTTTACTGGGTCCGTTTGATTTGTTCTTATTTCTTCAAAGATCAAGAGGATTTAATGAAACTTTACTGGGTCCGTTTGCTTTGGCTGTTATCTTCAAAGATCAAAGAGGATCCAAGAAAATTTTACTGGGTCCATTTGCTTTGTTTTTTACTTCAAGGATCATGACGATCCAAGAAAATTTTACTGGCGCGTTTGGTTTGGTCTTTATCTTCAAAGATCATAAGGATCCAAGAAAATTTTACTGGGTCCGTTTGGTTTGGTCTTGCAGGTGTGAATCTTTTTCAACATATCCACGCACTTACGACCTACTTCACGCCTGGAGAGTTTTCTCCGAGATCGAGGATCGAGGCTGCAGCGTGGAAGATTTACTGATCGAAATGGATCGTATGCTAAGGCCCGAAGGTTTTGTGATCATAAGAGACAAATCCTCCATGGTTGACCACATTCGAAAGTTCTTGACCGCTTTACGATGGGACGGATACTCGTTGGAAGTTGAACCAAAAACCGACGCTCTCTCCCTTAGCGAAGAACGAGTCGTAATTGCCCGAAAACAGCTCTGGGGTGACGATGAAAACGATTTAGACGAGGCTGCAAAATTTTGAAATTCTTTATCAGGTAACTCGAGTTCCACACACATTATGCATTTGTTTTTTAAAAACGTTTTGGGACGGGAAAGGCGAGACTGTAGTTTTTAGGAAAGGGAAAGCGATGCGGATTTGCAGAACGTATAATTGGACATATTTTCGTTTTGAAAATTTTCGGTCGAAGGGCGGAGAAGAGAAACTTGTAAATCTCTTGAGGCATTTGATAAAAAGAATTTGATAAAAAGAAGGGAATAGAAGCAGCAAACATACATACATTTGCCATTGATGGATAGATAGATAGTATTAAGAGTTTAATCCTTTTCAATGTATTCAACATTATGATATCTATGGGAATATTGTGTATCATTGAATGCTATTAATTTGTTCTTTAGAAAATGTTGTGCTAAAATCCCCTTTTTTTGTGGGTTGGAATTTTTTTATATTTGACTTGTTTGTCATGTTGGGTTTTGATTCAATTCTTTTAGGTTGCGTTTGGCACGTGGGATAAAAAGAACAGGACAAAACCATATTGTCGCACATTTAATGCGATATTAGACCAGTACTATACATGATTAAGGGGTTGTTTGGTTGGTTTTCCATCAAATTCTGTATGAATAAAGTTATTTGTGTGGATCAATTTGTCGGTATAGATTGAAAAGGTTTATGTTTGAGAGGTATTTTTCATAGATGGAAGTAGTGAGTTTTTTTTTATAAATGGGATTAGACATGTTTGAAAAAAATCTTGTCTTTCTACACAAAGCTCTCCCTAAAGCTTTTCAGATAAACCACTTTCTATATCGTTTAAGCCACTACCAAACAATCATAATATAGCTGACAGAATAAGTTGCGAGTCTCATTAAGCTCATTAAGTTGCTAACAAACACGCCGTAAGGACCATTTACTAAACGTTTACTAGCAAGATCATTACCATCACTTTACTTATCTGGTAACATTATCGACCATCAAAACCGATTGTTGGCAAGTGTAATCAAACATTTACTGGGTAAGAGTCTTCTTCTTTACTAAGTAAGATTTTAGGTTCTTGCAACGCTCATCTGGAAAGTAAGCGACACATGGTGAACACTTACGTGATAAGCATTGGGTAAAACTCCCACCAAGTGAGACAAAAATGAATTTGTTTCACCAAAATAGGCATAACAACATTAACAGAGATGAAGATAAAGATTGTTAAATTACTAAACTACCTATATGAAATTATAAATACTAAAACATTCCACACGTATCTCACTCCTTTTCATCCTTATATGAAGCCATTTTCTTTAATAGGTCTAAAGGTCATAGATTTAATTAAAATTTCATTCAAGGTAATATACTTGAATATACTGATGATTTTTGTGTTTCATACATTGACATTCGAAACTATAAACCGAACATAGCCGAAAAACCAGATAGTTTAAATCTTAATGAAATAACAGAAAAAACACATGTTTGCATAATTACGAAAACCAAACCAAACGAAGTCAGTAAATCTGCATAATTAATCAAGAATTATATAATAAATTGCAGCATAAACTATTTCCCTCAAAGCTGAGTTATTTCTCTCAAACTATATGACAAAATTAAAAGCTTATAAACTAGATTCAACCTTAATGCAATAAATCCCAATTGTAGAAGATCCAGAATAGCAGAAAATAAGGTTTAATAGATTGATTAGTTTCTCACTTTACACGCCGATTTATCGATGAAAAAAAAAACTTCCGAGTCCATAAAAAAAAAGGCTACGATAAACAGTTATATTACAAGACACACAAGTAAAGGATTCAAATACAACCTCGACAACTTCATATAGCAAGTACGAAAACCGATCTTTGTACTTCACTGTCGATGTCCTTCGGGAAGTGCAACTACCTTGTGGAAGGGCACGTGTCTTTGGGGTAACGACCCGTCTTCCTCATCATCATCAAATTCCAAAACGTAACTGCCCAAAAACCGAAAAGAAATCTTTAGATCAAGTAAATGATAAATCCTTGACGAGCTGAGCTCGAAGCTTGACACATAAGGCTCGAAACAAGCTGAGCTCGCGCTCGAGCTTTATGAACTTAAATGAGCCGAGCTCGAGCTTCATTTTAGGCTCGTTTAATAAACGAGCTCGAACCTTTAGAATTAAGCTCAATTACGCTCGCAAGCCTAAACAAGCTCCAGGTAATATATTTTGAGGATTTCAGGAAGAGAATGCGTAGGAGGTAAAGTTGTTTTTGTGAATGGGTATATAAATTATTTTCTCAATAATAAATACTATAAATAATAAAAAATAAAAACATATTAAGCATTGAATTACAAGCAGACGAGTCGATGCCGAAACGAGCTTAGGCTCGTTTAGGTTCATCTGACAAATAAGCCGAACCTAAGCCTACTAAATCCTTGACAAGCTGAGCTCGAGCTGGGTTAGGCTCAGGCTCGGCTTGGCTTGTTTACTCCAAATCCTTATGCTCAGGATGGAAAGTTAGAGGGTACGTTAATAGCCAAAAATATAAATCTTGTGTCCCCAAATCCTACGTGCCAAATCAAATGGTACATTTCATACGACAGATGGAGTTATGAACAAAAACTTACTCGTCAGTTTTCCTCTATAGGTTTTCGCATCGTGCCCAGAGAGGATAGCAGCAGGCAAACAAAAACAAACGTTAGTTACTTGCGACCGTCATCATAAACAAAGCTTAAAGCATGACGATTGTCAAAATTAAAGACTCGATGCAATGAAAAATTACCTTGCGAGTATTCACGACAGTTGCTTTATAGAGCGCGGTTGTTCCAGGATAAACTGCCAATACGTGTTTTCCAGGAGGGAAATCTTGAGCAGTGGATGGATCATTTCGCTTAGGAAAAGGTATAATATGTGACATAGGCAGCTTATACTTCCTGAAAACACCAAAAAGGATATTTTGAGCAAAAACTAGAAATATTGATGTATTTTTTTATTTCAAAATGTAGCAAGTTTGAACTTTCATAAACAAAAGTGGACTCCAGCCAGGGCAATTTGAAATGGCCTGGGGCTGTTTGGTCGGTTTTCCATCAAGTCCTGTATGGATAAAGTTGTCAGTGTGGATTAATCTGTCTATATAGACCGGGAAGGTGTTTTTTCATAGAAATATTGAGTTTTTTCATAGATGAAAGAAACGTGTTTTTCAATTGAGAGTGACAGGTTTGGAAAAACTTGGCTTTCTGCAAAAAGGTCCCCCCCTAAAAGCTTACCGAATAAGCCACTTCCTATACCATTAAGCCACTACCAAACAGGTGAGTATGACCGACAGAATAAGCTGTGAGTCTCATTAAGCTGCTAACAAACAGGTCCTACATGTATGGAAAAACTGTCTGTCTAGAACTGTAGATTATTTTGTCTATATAGATTATCAAGATTTTTTGTTTGGGAGGGCTTTTTCATAGATGGAAGGAGGGTATTTTTTAACTAGGAGGGGGAGGTTTGGAAAAAGACTTGGCTTTCTGCATAAAACTCCCCCCTAGAAGCTTATTGAATAAGCCAATTTCTATATCATGAAAGCTGCTATCAAATAGTCATGTATAGCTGACCAAATAAGCTGTGAGTCCCATTAAGCTGCTAACAAACAGGCCCTAAAGGTGCACCTGCTATAATTTGATGTATGTTCCCCTAAGTTTACAAAAAAATGGCTGCAACCAACATTACAGGTTGCAAGTTTAAATCCCTTTGGCTATTTTTATTTTACTTTTTGGTAACAGCAGCAGAAAAGAAAGAAAAACCCACTTGGCTGGTGTAATTACTCCGTAATTCTTATAATCAATTTCAGTTTTATTTTATATTCTGTTAATAATTTTCTGCCCCCGCTCAACAAATGTGATATTAAAAGCAACTCCATCTAGTTTAGGACATATCATCACAAATAAAATATACCTCTGGCCGGCTGGTTCTTCATCGTCACCGGGTTCCTCATCAAGAACTTCGAATCTGCATAAATCATGAATCATACAAACAGATACTAAAAAAAACACAAAAAATGCAAAATAAATTGGCACATATGTTCAAGATATAAAATGCATTCAAGCTACCTTCAGTTCGGTTTCTTTGTTTTATTAAGAACATAAACAACTCACGGTAAATCAAGAGAACATGCAGTCTGCCCAAAATACAAATTTCTAATTTTACAGTTATTGCCAATGTGTAAGCAGTAAATAGAAATTAACAGATTACGCAATTTCAAGGTCGCACACTGCACATAAAAAATTCCATATTCCACATACTGCTTCAACTTCACACTGATATGCCATTTTGCCAACGAATAGAATAGAAGTTATTGTATACTACCAAAGGACATTGGCCCAGAAGTATCAGGGTTACTAGGGAGCGTGTCCGAGTATTTCCCGTACATATATGTTATATACTTCAAAAAAGTCATTGCATACTGGGTAGGAAAAACATCATGGTTTAAGCCACAGGAAGGCTTGTTAATGTTAGGATACACATGAATAAAAAAATATCAGCTACAGCAAGATGGATTCCATAAACTAAGATGAATGAAATCTAGGCGAAGGATCGTGTGAGAAGTTGAGTTAACATGAGAAGCGTGAGAAGTGGATCTGAACCCTTGATCACTTTTAATCTCAAGCCCACCCGTGAATCCCGCTTTAGAAGGGGATTGATCCGGTGCATCTCGGTGCATCTCATCCTAATGTGCATCCCGCGGTTGATAACCACTTCTCACTAGAACCCAACCCGTGATGTATATACTTATTGTTACGAATTGCATACGATCGAGGAGACATGATTATTTTGTACAATGTACAATAGCAGCGATTCGTAAATACAAGTTAACAAGAATGAAATTAATTAGGGTTCCTCATTCATCACACCAATTTTCACAGGTAAGAATAGCCAAATTTTGAACAGATATGATGTGTAAATGACGACTGAGTCCTAGTGTACTTACTCTCTTGTTTCCCTTTCAAAGTGAATTACTTTGACTATGAACCACTCGTCTTTGTCCGCATTCTCCTGTGTAACCCTAGCAGCAACCTGTCAAAATTATATATTAGTGTTGCCGCAAGAACTATAGTGCGTCTTCTATTCAAGTTTCAAGCATCATTAAAAACAAGCTATTATAATGGTAAAGGCTATGTAAAACAACAAACTTGGAAAAAAAATGAATTGTAAAATGTAAGAGACATACTTGTTCTCCCTTTAAGCTTGCAAGAATATCAAGGTGGTTACGAACAGAAGGGGAAAGCCTTGGCACATCAGGATCAGCTTTCATTCTTTTCTTCTTCTGTTCATTACCATCTGCTGTATATATAAAAAATAAAAATAAAAACTTCATAAAGCTTTTGTTTTGAAAAAGCACACATGCATTGCCATTGGATACGTTGTCAATGATGCCTACGAATAATGAACAAAAAAAGAACTGTTGTGTCTAAATCTTCTCATAGATCAAGATCTTAGTATGATTATCAAACTGGCAAATGGGACAAGAGTTGTTGGAACATAATATAACAGTGTATACAGAAAAGAAGGTAAGAAATGGTTTTTATATCATGCAGATTCCTTGAGTTTAATCATGACAACAATAGTAACAGCTTATTGTGAACTCTAGTATCCTAGCTTGCTACAGTCAGACAAGTGCCTGAAAACTTTATCCACACAAATACTGAGTTTCAATCAATCAATATATATAGGGTCAGGTTCAGGTTCAGGGGAAAACCTCAAAACAAAACAGAAAACTAAGGAACACCTTGGTAGCCCTTCATTTGGACGGTATGCACTTGTGCATACAAGTAATTTGTAACATGCACAAGGGCACAAAAACCAAAAAATAACTTAAATTGACTTGTATGCACAAGTGCTTACCGTCCAGATGAAGGGCTACCAGGGTGTTCCTCAGTTTTTCCTTTTTTCATGGATCACAATTCATGTGTTGCCTAGTAATCTAGAACTAACAGACAATGTTTCACCTTGGGGCGAAAGAGGTCTACTTTTAACATGCATAGTAGCAAAGAGCCTTGAGCACCTAGCCTAGAGCTACAGCCATCAGATCATTAATACGAACTATAAAAAGCAAGATTCAAACTCAGATAAACAACATGATACAACATTTCTAAAGATTGACAAACAGGATATATTGGAAAATCTCCCGCTAAAAAGAACCCATTCAGTGGCTAGGAAACAATAGAAAGGCAGCAAGTATTATATTTATCAATATTGTAAAGCATCGTGGAACACCTACCCATCCTTCTTCGTTGTTGCCCAGCTGGCCCAGAAGGTATCAGAGCATCCAACTGACTTAACAACTGACTGGAAACACTGCACCAATAAAATAAATAGCATATCGCTAAGATTGTTTCTGAATCAAAAAACAATTATAAAAAGAACAGTCAAGCAGAGTTCAGAAAAAAAAATGGCAAAACATAAAGTGGAACTTGGTTCCCATGACAGAGTAAATACTGGAAAGGACTCTTCACTGGAGATTGGGGGAGGGGGTGGACGAATGGGAGTTCAAGGATAGACATACGCTACTTCACTTTCTGAAAGTTCTTTTGCCTGGATATAAAGCATCTTAAGCCTTGAAAGTGAATTATCACCGGGCTTCTCAACCACCTCTGGAGCTGCATAAGTAAGAGACAATGATGACTAAATGAAAAAAGATGCAAAGAAATAGCTATAATTCATCCCCATACCAAGTATGACGGGAAATGAGGGAGAGTAAAAATAAATGAATACCGGTACAGTGTTAGAAAACCAATAACATGGTATGATACATATTAAAAGGTTGACAGACATATATAGTCCATTAACATGGCATACTTAGATAAGTTTCTTTCCATTAGCATGCTTAGCCTGGTGCTTATTGGGTATCTGCACAACATAGAACATAGATTGTTTCATGCTGTGTGGGTACAATATTACATAAGAGTTTGGTGCCTTCAAAGACCTACATTTATGTGTGGAACTCTAGGCACACAAGCATAGCTGTTATATCAAGATGATTTTCACCATCCGTTGGTAAAGTATTAAGCCATATGATGCATGTTAGTGAAAAGAAAAATCATAATGCCTCCCTTAATCATGTTTGTGAGAAGATAGTTTTAAAGGTATTTTTGTCCTATAGCAAGAACCTTTTAGAAATACCCAAAAAAGTTGTGAAGAAGATTGACCACTTATTGCAAAATGCGGTTTTTGGTAGGAGAAACAAGCTTGGACCAATATCAGTTGGTGATACCTTATCATGGAAACTAAATTGATGTGCATTTAGTGTTAGAAATAGTTCAATGACTGAGAGTCACAAAATTGAGTAGCAGCATATAAAAGATTCTTGCTAACTGAAACAATCTGCCCCGGAATAGAAAGAAACTCGTATGAACCGGGGCACTAACTCCAAATCTAAAATAAGAAAATATTAAATTGATACAAGCACAACCCAAATATCTCCAAATTGATTTAGCTACAGATTTGGATTGGGAGTAAAGTGGAGGAACATGGTGCCATATTTTCCAGGTTAGGAAGGTGATTATATGTCACAAATATGAAGTATCCGTGTCTCACAAACTCTACTAATAAGGCAAGCAATTCAATCAGATACAAACAATCATTCACCTTTTGCTATCCACACCAATTTTCATGTAACTTCACATTTTGGTCCTGTTCTCAGATAAGATACCTCCAAGACTATTAGAGAAGTTAAATGTATTCAGATGCCCAAGATAACCAATTTCACCCACTAAAAACTCCAACAATGATCGACTATACATGTTGGCCTGGCACGTATCACACTCTAGAGTTTTGATAATTCTTTGACATCTCAAAAGAGAAATCCAGAGTAACATAGAAAATAACCTCCTAAGTATGAGCAAACAAAATCAAATATATGGTTACGGTAAATTTATATAACATCAATGAAGCAACAAAACCTACCTGATCGACTATATCCATCATAGATATCAAAACCCTACCGAACTTAATTAGAAAATGGATATTGGTAGCACAAGCCTTTCAGTATCTAATTGCATAAAACAGAGAAACCAAAAACACTAAAAATATTGTTGTTTCCCCTAAAATATTGAATTCCCAAAATACCATAGTAAGAGCATAACGAGAGTAGATCACGACATAAACTAGCAACAATAGTGAGATAATGATAGAAAGCGTGAACATATAATTGAACTGCAAAAGTGGCATGAGACTCACTTGACTGTAGCTTCTTGTGCATCTTGTTGATCTCGAGGAGTATCTCCTCCTGATCTTTCCTTAAACGATCAAGCTCCTTTGACTGATCTAAAATTGCAGCAACATCCGGCGAGGACATATTTCTCCTTCAACGAAACAAATTACCGAGCTCTTCCCAAGATCTTTAATTGTGTTGAAAACAAAAAAGTTGTGCTACAAACAACAAAGTTATCTGATCATGATGAAATTGATAAAAAGGTAAGTTTATCGAAACATAGCAAAGAGGTGAATGTGCAAAGGGAGAAATTTAAGATTTTTAGGGATTACAACAGAGAGAAAGTTGTGAATACAAAGTTATGATCTATATAAGAGGCGAGCAAGTTAGGGTCAACAATAATAGTTTAGCCCATTTCAGTTAACATGCTTGACAATCAGCTAATCGTATCCAAGTTTGACGTCATCATAAGAGTTCGGTGATTTAAAAAACTATGGATATTAGTCCTAAACAGATTTTAGAAAATGACATGAAAATGCTGCATATGTATCCATCAATTAGTGATTACCTTCGATTTCACCCTCTGGCTATCAATTTATTACTTAACTGGTGCAACACTTTAGTTTGGCATGAAGAAAAAAGAAGGATCATTAAATGTTTGGTCCTAGATCTATTTTAGTCTGTGAACTTCAAAAGATCGTATATCTAAATCCATGAACTTTCAAGTTACCTTTGCTTTACTTCAGGTGCCACTTTAATAAATTCATCCTCCAATAGCAATGTGCCATATCCGATTAAGAAAAAGAAAAAAAACATTTCATTTTATGAATCTTCCACCTCAGAGCATAAGCTTCTTGTGATAACAAAATTATACAAATGCACACCTAGTCACCTACTTAATAGTACATGTAAAATAGTTAGGATGCTTGTTAAATTAACTAGTCAAGCTGATTAAGCATATAGCTTGATAAAACTATTTTATTAAAGCACTTGAAGTTCAAAATCTAATGATTTAATAAAACAATTTATCAAATATTTTCACACTTCTCACAAGCCAAGGGGTCTTCTTCACAGACCGCTCTACTCTTTGATGGTTTGGTTTGGTACTTTGGTATTAAAGTTCAAAACGCCTTTTAGTTATGGAAATAAGACAAAGATAATTTTAATCCTTAGGCATACATATACTACACCATAAAGTAAAATAGTTTTGAGACCAAAGTTGGAAGGCTTTAAAAGTGATTAACTCTCACTAAAAGGAAGCTTCGTGGCGGTTACGAAAAACATCAAGCGATAATCGTATAACCCACAATACATTATAACCTAGCCCATCTCACCCATGCATCAAGGCCAACTCCTTGTCATCATTAAAAAAGGTAAAGTATCCAAATGTCCAATACTGCTTAACTGCTTATAGTAATTTTTAAAAGAAAAAGTAAAATAACAGGAACCTGTTATCAGTGACAACCCTAACTTGATTTCAATTCATAACCAAAAAACCCTAACTTGATTCCAACAGATCACATAATAAACCCTATACTTCCAAATTCTCTTAGCAAAATAAACCCTAGATCCAAGTAACACATGGCAAGTCTATCAATAATCAAACATTTTATAAACAAAAACTCCACATTATCAATAATCCAACAATTCCACAAGCTGTAAACAAAATTCCACATTACAAATTCATCCATTATACTACATCACTGATCCATTTGATATATAAACATCAATCAATTGAAACAAATGATTCGATCAGTAGCTAGATGGAATACAAATAAACATAAACAGGTATGAATTAAACAGCTATACTCACGAAATCGTAGCTAAAATCCTCTGAGCTTTCTATTGAAGAATTAATCAAAATTTGATGAAGATCGATCGTGTTTTTCGCGGGGAAGAGAAAGAAGTGAGAAACGACACAAAAAATCAAAATCCCCCCTTTTTGTTTTCCTGTTAACTTGGAGGAGAAAAGCAAGACGAATTTTAGGGGAATTTGAATTGAAGTTTTGTATGAAATTTTTTGATCAAATTAATTATGATTATTGTTTTTATTATAAAAAGTTATGTTATTTTATCTTTTTCAAAATAAATATCTAATAAAAAAAAGATATATACGATTTTTTAAATGAAACCGTTATACTTTTTAACAGACTAATACTATGTTTGACAAACTAGTTGTCGACTAATAAGTTAGCTTATGAACAAATTGTGTCAGCTAGTACCTTAGGCCGTGCGTAACGACGCCT
>LUCG01041446.1:0-17096 GCA_001633085.1 Carthamus tinctorius | reverse complement strand
TTTTTGACTTTTTAATTGGGTTTTCTTTTTTATATAGATTTTGTTTAATAAGAAACCTAAATCAGCATGTAACAATTTCTGATCCAGTTTGGGTTCATTCTAGAAATCGGGTTGAGTTGACCGGGTTGGTCGGGTTGAGTCGACTGGGTTGGTCAGGTTTTTGTGCACTCCTAGGTGTAGTAGTATTTAAGAGGAGCTTTATATGCCTTGATTTAGAGGGTATTATGATGTACAAATGTATACTATTTATAATGTACTTTTCATGAAAAAACTATGAAATCATGAAGAAAGATGAGTTATGAGTTTTTAGATATATTGACATTTTAGATATTAGAAAAGTTTAGAAGGTTATAAGAAAACAATGCTTCATTGTTTAAGGTAGATGTCATCTTTGCATATATAGATTGTTATCTAACTACTCTATTCTTTGAGTTAGAGGTCAGATTTGTATGTATCTTGCTTTCACGGAATAAAAATAAGATTCATTGGTTGCTTAACTTGTGAACCATGCTCAGAAACTTTTTTCTTTTTACCTTTTGACCCCTTTGCAAACTACTGAGGTGTTTTTTGCGGAAGTAGGGACATTTTAGTAAAAATGAGAGAGAAATGACAAAGAGACCAATTGCCGAGTGAAGTAACCATTTGGGTCAAATTTTCATTTCCTATACCATTTCTCTGGTACTAGGAGGTATATTTAGGGAAAATTGATAGGAATAACCAACTTCACTTTGTAGTCATTTTGAAACCAAAGTTTCATTTTAGCCGGAGTTTATGTAAATGTGTCGCACATTTGCGTCAAGTCTATTTTTAGATTTAAAGAAAGAAAGTCTTTATGCAAATTGGGATTCTTACGCGAAAATTTAAATCCTTATGTAATTTTTGTTCGGGAAAATTGTCATTTTTGCCAACATACTATTCACCTTTTTCCAATTCTACCAACATTATTTATTTTCTTTACCAATTACATCATTAAGTTATCAATTTTTTTTAACCCTCAATTTGTCAAAATTTCATTTTTCTTCATAATTTCTACCCCAAATTTAGAGTAAATTACATTTTTGGTCCATGTGGTTAACACTCACTATCAACCTTGTTCCCTTTTTAAAGCTAATTACATTTTTGGTCATCATTGTTGCCACTTTATTTCAGTTTTGGTCATTTTGACTAAATTTAATTATAAAGATTAGTTAGTTTAAGGGTATTTTTGTCTTTTCAATTTTTTTTGTCTTTTCTTAATGTTGTCTTATTGGATCGTTGAGTAATTTACAGTTTTGCAACCCGACATATAAACTTTAAACATTTTTATTAGTGTATACACATTTGTAAATATATATCGGATAAAATGCATAAAAATTTAAAGATTACTTAACTCATTTTAAAGGTATAAACATGACTTCTTTTTGAACGGCAAAAGAGATTACTATAACGGAGCTTCGGCATGATCATCAACCCGCCTAGCGAACCCAAATTTATTTAAAAAACCAAAACTGAAAAAAATGTATTTTAAAAAGGTACGGGCATGACTTTTTCTAATGGTGTAATTTAAAATGATTGTAACACCTTAGACATATCCCATATCGATCGTGGACAGGAGTGATGCTGGGTGTTATAAGTAATATCTTGGCCTTCCTAACAACAACGCGTTTTGGGGCCAGATGCACGGCAGGTTCTTGGAACGCTGCAGTTAAGCATGATTGGGTGGGAGTAGTAACAGGCCGCGTGACCTCCTGGGAAGTCTTCAACTGGTCGCTAGAAACAAAGCAGTGAGCCAGTGGGGCAAAGCGGACAATAATTGTTGTCGAGGTAGGCGTGATGTTACAATGATATTGTTTATAAAATGTGTTGTTGTTAGTTGGTTATGTAAATATGTTGTTAATTGGTTATTTATCTTTAACATTACAAAAAAGATTTATGCACTCTTAATGTATTATTATTTAAAATTGCTACTAATGAAAAAGGTAGGAAGAAACTATAATGACAAAAAATTTAAATTACTCTGTGATATAATAAGACAACAATAAGAAAAAACAAAAAAAGGTTGAAAGTATAGAAATGCCCTTAAACTAACTAACCTTTATAATTAAATTTATTCAAAGGGACTAAAACTGAAATAAAAAGGTAACCGTGATGACCAAAATTGTAATTAGTTTTAAAAAGGGACCAAAGTTGATAATGAGTGTTAACCACAGGGACCAAAAATGTAATTTACTCTAAATTTGGGGTAGAAACTATGAAGAAAAATGAAAAATTGACAAATTGAGGGTTAAATGGGTAAAAGACTAAAAGGTAAAAGGTAACCTTGGGCTTATAGAATTTCTTTTTGATAATTTAATGATGTAATTGATAATAATTAAAAAAATGTTGGTAAAATTGGAAAAAGGTAAATAGTATGTTGGCAAAAATGATAATTTTCCCATTTTTCCCCAATAAATCTAAAAATTGAGTTTTCGCAAATGCGTAAAGACGTGTAAATTTTACCCAAAATGAGAATTCAATTGAAAAAAGCTGCTAAAACTTGAATTTGGTTGAGAAGATTGGCTATTTTGGGCTTTTAATTTTCCTATATTTAGATATATGGCCCTAAATGGTGTTTTAATCAAATTCATGATCTTCTTATGAGTGTGGAGCCATTTTTCAGGTTGTGTTCATAGATTTAACTAAAAACTTATTTAGGTAACGTTTAGTATGTGGACCTGACAAGAGCATGTGACAAGATTGGATTAAACAAGTTAATTGTCTAGTGTTTGATATGACTTGGACTGGATAAGACTGAGCTGGACAAGTTGTCCCTAAATGTTGTTTAATGATTTTGTATATACGTACAATATTTATAAATTATAAACAAACACAAGCCAAGTAAATATTAAATAATTACTTTCAAAAACATGTCATGCCAAACATAGAACAATAAGTTTAAATAATTACTTTCAAAAACATGTCATGCCAGACATGGCTCTGTTCATTCCCGTGTACAAAACGCAACCTTTAGGATTTAGCCTAAACAATCGATCCTATCTCTATCATCAATTATTACAACATAATTTTCTCGAAATATATCGAAGATTTGAGTTTGACGACAAAAACACGATAATAATCGTTAGAATTCAACTACTTGTTCATATGTACAAGATCTATTTTACGAAACTTGGTAACTTGTTCAATCTAATTTGGTTCAGAGGTTCAGTTAGACGGGGCTGAGCATTAGCCGTAGCTGATAGTTCTTGCGCAACGTTGCGCATCGACGGTCTTGACTCGGGTTCTAATCGGGTACAAGCCAGAGCAACATTTAGTACATACACGACTTCCTCCCTGATTTTTTCTGTGGGAGGCGGAAGTCTCTGGTCGAGAATGTCTGTCAGTATAATGGAATCATCTGCAGTGGTATAGGTCGCCCTTGGTGACTGTAGAGACGATAAGAACTCCCCAGGATGTCTCCCCATCATGATCTCGAGAGTCACAACTCCAAAGCTGAAAACGTCACATTTTGGCGTAACCCTCATCGTCAATGCAAGTTCTGAAGCGTCACATACAAAAAAAAGTAGCATGTTTCAGTAAACAGGTTAAAAAACGATAAAATCCTATTGAAGCACGTTAATGCATTTCAGAGGGTGCAAAAAGTGGCAAGTGGCGGCATTACAACTAAATTGACTTTATCGGACGACAAATATGTCCAAATATTCTAATAGATTGTTTTATAGGATTTAAGTTCATATGATCAAGCAACTGTGCACCTTATATAAAGATGTTACAAGATGTTAAAACGTATTTGCACATACTAACAAGTCTTTTAGGACATTTTTAAAATGCATTGTCGTCCAACCGATATGACATTTTCATGACAAAATGTCATATGAGTACATTTTATATAAGACTTTTTTCCACTAACATGACCCTTTATTTCAATTGTCATAAAAAACCCTATTAGAACATACATGCATTCTAATAAATTTTTAGAATACTTTTGAAATTTAAAGTCATATTAATTATCCTAAAAACTTGTTAAAATGTCTAAAATTTATCATATCAACTTATTGTAACACATTTATATAGAAGACATAATTATCGGATTCTATAAACTTAAGTCGTATAAAATAGTTGGACATATTTGACGTTTTATAAAACCGATTTCATTTCAGTGTGATTAATTATACACGTACCTGGTGCCATGTAACCATAGGACCCTGCGACTGCAGTCCAATTACCCGAGTCCGAGTTCAGCAGCCTGGCGGTCCCGAAGTCCGACAGCCTGGGAACCATATCGGACTCGAGTAAAACGTTGTTCAACGACACGTCTCGATGCACAACCGGGGGAATGCAGTCGTGGTGCAAGTACGCCAACGCGTGTGCCAAATCGTGGACGATTTTAACCCTGGTATTCCAATCTAATTCCACAATTGCCCTTGCTCCATAAAGCACTTTTCCCAAACTACCCTTCTCCATATATTCGTACACCAACAGCATCCCGCCGTCCCCACGGCAGTATCCGTACAGCTTGATGATGTTCCGGTGACGGATCTCCGTTAGGGCACGGATCTCGTTCTCGAAGCTCCGGCTGTTCGTCGCCGGAATCTCGCCGGAATCCGTGTTCAGTTTCTTCACTGCTACGATCTGGCCGGTCGGTAATTTAGCTTTGTACACGCTTCCGAAACCTCCTTTTCCGATGAGGTACGTCTCGTTGAAGTTTCCGGTGGCTTTCACGATATCTCCGAACGTAAATCGGCCGTCTCTTTCCGATATAACGAATTCGGAGTTCGGAATCGTGGTGGAGCTTTTGCTCTCTTCGTCAATGGAGGTTGATTTTTTGCGAAAGACGATGCAGAATACAGCGATCGTTGTTGCAATCGAGAAGAGAACGATCGCCGGTATTAGAGCAGCGATGAGAAGTTTGTTGTTACCGGAGGATTTTTCCGGTGTGGATTTGTTGTTACAAGGAGAGATTCCTTTCTCAGATCCGCACAGATCTGGATTTCCGGCGAAGGATTCCGGCGGTGATTGTTTGAACACGCCGAGATTCGGAATCGGTCCTGACAAATTGTTGTAAGAGAGATCGATTGATTGTAAGCTGATCATGCCGGTAGCGATAACTTGAGGAATTTCGCCGGAGAAATTGTTGTGAGAAAGATTGAGAGTCTGGAGTGTGATGAGCTTCGCCAGATTTTGAGGAATTTCGCCGGAAAATGAATTGTTGCTCAGATCTAACAGGTACTGCAATCCGGACAAGTTTCCGAGCTCCGATGGAACTTCTCCTGACAAACGATTGTTGCTCAAATTCAAGCTTGATAAACTTGCACAATTTCCGATTGTTGTCGGTATGCTTCCATACAGATTGTTCGCCGAGAAATCGAGAGCTTGAAGATGAGTTAGGTTATCTAAATTCCGAGGGATTTGTCCACTTAACTGATTGTTGCTAAGATTGAGATTGAACAAATTGTTCAATTTCCCCAATTCACTTGGAATTTCGCCGGTAAGTTGGTTGAATTGGAGCTTTAGAACACGCAACCGTGGCAAATCTCCGATCTCGGGTGGAATTTTCCCGGAGATTCTGTTCATTTCCATTTGCAGATTGGTTAGGTTTTGCAGTTTTCCGAATTGGGGACTGATTTCGCCTGTAAACCGATTGCCACCGAGGTTGATGTATGTGAGATTTGGGTGCACACCAAATGTTTGTGAAATGTCCCCAGAGAACTGGTTTCCATCCAGCCTGATTCGACGGAGATTCGTGCAATTCCTTATGCAATCAGGTATTAACCCACTGAAATTGTTGCCATTTACAGTGAATTGATCAAACTGAAACCCACTGCACAATCCTGCAGGTAGTTTTCCATAAAAAGTGTTGTTTGCAAAGCTGACATTTGCTAGGAGAAGATTGTTCTTCCCTAATTCTTGAGGAATTCGACCCGATAACCGATTGCTAAACAGTGAAAGACCCTTGAGGTTAGAAAGATTAGAGATTGTATCAGGCAACTCTCCACTCAATTGGTTGGTGTTGAGGTCAAGTGTATCCAATGAAGTCAGGTTTCCGATCTCCGGTGGGATTTTTCCGGTGAGCTTATTGGAGAAAAGCTGTATCTTCTGAAGGTTGACCAACTTTCCGATTGTCGAAGGTATTTCACCCGAAATCTGATTGTCCGAAAGGTCCACAATCGTAAGATTTTCCAAATTGCCAATCTCTGGTGGAATTGGGCCTGTGAAACTGTTGTTGTACAGAAACAGAAGACTGAGATTGGTCAAGAGACCAATCTCCGGTGGGATCTCTCCGGTGAAGCGATTGTTTTGAACCTGTAAGGAAGTCAACCGTCTCCAACCGGTGATCAAACTGGATGAAATTTCACCGGAAAGATTGTTTTCCGAGATACCAAGCTTAGAAATCTGAGTCAGATTGGATAACGACATCGGCAATACCCCGGAAAGCGAGTTTCCGGCTAGAGCCAAGAAACTCAGTTCAGAACAAAATCCGAGTTCAGAAGGAATCGAAGAATTGAGTTGATTTGAATGGAGATCAAGAAATTGAAGATTTCGAAGATAACCAATAGAAGAAGGTATCTTTCCATCAAATGAGTTGCCATACAAATCTATAACTTCAAGATTTGGCATCAAACGCAAATCCTGCAAAATTGGGCCTGAAAATTGGTTGTTCCCTAATCTAAGATCTTTCAATTCCGAAAGCTTATAAAAGCTCATCGACAACGAACCCGAAAACAAATTATCAGTTAGATTGAGGTATTGAAGCTTGGCTAGATTAGTGAACAATGATTCAGGTATAGAGCCATTAAAATGGTTTGTTGACAAGTCAAGAAAAGTCAACTTCTTGCATTCAAGAATGAAATCTGGGAAGTTCTCAAGTTCATTGAGGTAAAAACTGAGAAAAGTCAAAGCTGGCATACTTAAAAAGTCAACCCAGTTTGGATTTGGATCAGTTAAGTAATTCGCTCCAAGGTTCAAGTACCATACCTTTTGCAGATTGCTGATTTCAATTGGAATTGGACCATTCAGACTGTTGTTATTAAGATCAAGATATCTTAACTGTTTCAGCCTTCCAATCTCCAACGGGATTTCATCTTCAAAGCCATTGGTGCTCAAATCCAAGAACCTGATTCTTGAAAGGTTGGCAATGGTGGATGGAATCACACCAGTGAGATGATTATCACTTAAATCCAAATGGGTAAGATTTGAGAATTCAGAAAAGTTGAATTCTGTTAGTGCTCCATTGATGGCTGAATGTTGGAGCTGAATCTTGACCACCATACCATCTTCATTGCAGGTGACACCATTCCAGTTGCAGAGATTCTGAAGGTTTCTTGAAGACCATGAATCCATTGAAGAAGATGGAGATGATAAGGTATGCTTCCATCTAATTAAAGCTTCTGCTTGTGTTATTGAGTTTGATGTGGTCTTTAGTGGCAGTAAAGAAAGAAATGCAATACAAAATAAGAGAGACATGGTGCTCTCAAATTCTGCCATTGATGAGTTTTTGTAAAGTTGTTTTCATGGCAGAATTTGAGGTTATAATGAGATTTTAAAGAGAAGGTGAGAAGTTGATTGGAGACTGAAGGATTTGACAACAGAGTGGGTAGATAAGCAATATAAATATGTGGGGTTGAATCTATAAAATGGAGTTAGATTTGTGTGCCAAAATTAAATGGGTTGGAAAATACGTGTAACCTTGTTATATTACTGTTTGGATGGTCGTTTTAAGTGGAGAAAAATGGTTTTAGCATATATCGAAAAAGAAACAGTTCAAGTCTAGTTGAAAATGAGGTCTGAAAGTATGTGAAACCCTGTTATATTAGTTTTCTAAAAAGTTATTTTAAGAAGAGAAGGACGGTTTAAATAGATATTGCAAAGAAATGATTCAAGTTTAGCTGAAAATAGGATCTGAAAATATGTGGAACCGTGTTATATTACTTTTTGAAAAGTCATTTTAACTGTAGAAAAATGGTTTTAACATTTATCCAAAAAGAAACGGTTCAAGTCTAGTTGAAAATGGGGTCTTAATTATGCGTTTCTAAGAAGTCATTTTAAGAAGAGAATGGAGGTTTTATTAGATATTGAAAAGAAATGATTTAAATTTAGCTGAAAATGGCATCCGAAGAAGTTGTGGCATCCTGTTGTATTACTTTGTAAAAAGTTGTTTTAAGCAAAGAAAAGAGGTTTTAATACATATTGAAGAAAAAATGGTTCAAGTCTAGCTGAAAATAAGGTCTAGAAATATGTGGTACTTGTTATATTACTTTATAGAAAGAGGGATATTCTAACTATATCGAAAATAGGTTCAAGCCTTCAAGGTCTAGCTGAAAATGGGGTTCGGAAATTTATGTAGAATTCTGTTTTACTTGGTAAAAAGTCATTTTAAACTCCCTGCTAGGCCACTACTACCCGAACCCTCTGTGCCACATTAGCGCCACATCAGCTTTTTCATAAGCCCACGATAAGCCCTCTGGAGCCCTCTCTGTTAGTACCCGAACCCTCCCAACCTTTCACTTTTTTTAATTATTTAAATACACTACACATGCAACACACACACCACACACACAGACCCCGCGGTTTCCTCGGCTTCCCCATGTATTTGATGCCGGAGCCTGCCAGCCCGCCAGCCCAGACCTTCCGCTACCAATGGCCTTAGTGAGGTTTATGTATATTAGAAAAAATGGTTCAAGTTTAACCTATATGAAAACTCAGATAAAGTCATAAAGATAAAAAGATGGCATGGAGCATGTTTTTAGAGGATTGAGCTTTCAAGGTTTGTTTATGCTCAATTTGGGTGTCTTCAATCATCATCATCACATGGAGATGGCAGGACAAAAACATTTTAAAGAAGATAAAAAAATCAATTTCAAGTTTGACTTATTTGTTTATTTGGGAATCTTATAAAAAAGTTATTTTAAAATTGATAGAAATAATGGCTGGCAATTCAAAGGTTCACCTTTCAATTCATCTAACATTAAAGCTAATGCTTACAATTTTTGTTACCTTTTTTAATGTTTGACTTCTTATGTGTTTTTGTATAATCTACTTTATTATTTTCATAATCTTTTATGCTATTTTCTGGACTATTTTTTATGATTTTTGTGCTTTAACTTTTATTATAAAGAGTAAACTACAATTTTGGTACATGTGGTTTACATGGATCTCTAAAAGTAGTCCTTAGGCTTCATTAACCATAGTTATCGTCTCTACTATTTGTATTTTGCTTTGAAAAAGGTCTCTGGTCACTAACTTCGTTAAATATCTTCGTTAAGTAAAGGGTACTTATGTCTTTTTATTCTTTTTTGTCTTATTGTTTTGGTCATTTGAGTAAAAAAGATCAAGTAAACTATAATTATGGTCCTTTGAGTAAAAACAAAAATGATAAAAAGACATAAATATCTCTTACTTAATGAAAATATTTAACTGAGTTAACGATCAAGAACCATTTTCAAAACAAAATGTAAACAGTATGATCGATGGTTGTAGTTATTGAATTCTATGAATCACTTTCAAAGATTCATGTAAACCACATGGACCAAAATTGTAGTTTACTCTATTATAAATTTGCTTTTAAATCATATATTCTGTTAGGCTTTGTTCATATCACTAAAATATTGTCAATCTATTGTCTCTTAAGAGTTTAATCATATATATCCTATGTACGATTTGTTTTTGGTCAAATCACTTAAAATTATTACTTTACATATTTAAAAAATCTTTATTAGAGTTCTAAATTATAAGGCTATCAGTAGTGCAACCCATCGAACCCACTCTGCCATATCAGCACCACATCAGCTTTACCATAAACCCACTATAAGTCCCCACAAGCCTACTCTGTCAAGTACCACAACCCACCAAACTGAATACCCAATACATATATATTTTAAATAAAAAAAAGAAGAGAGAGAAGAGTGTAGAGAGAGAGATAGAGATAAAGGAGTGAGAGAGAGAGAGAGAGATGCGGCTCAATCGGTTTGTGGAAGCCGATTCGCCCAAACCACCCGGAGCCCGTTGAGTTAGTAGCACAGCCCGCTCGAGCCCGCCGAGGCAAACCGCTCGAGCCTACCAGGGTGCTACGCAGGGACTAATTAATTTCTTGAAAATTGACTCCACTAGCTAAAATACTTAATAAAATTGGACTCTTAGTCATTTCTCTTCCTATTTTGCATCGGCGTCATTACCTCTGTAATACCCAGGTCTGTATTTACGAAGGTGGGTCAAAAATGTAAATTTTTTCTAATATTAAACCTATAAAAACTATTTCTAAATCATGATTTACATTGGTCTTACATCATTTTTTACTGATTTTGAAAAGATAATTAAAATTATCATTTAAAAAAACAATAACAATAATAAAAGGGTATTGCTATTTCTATCCTTTTTCATTCATATTAATTCATACCCTCTATAGGAATATGGATAGAAAACCCCTAATAGAAATACAACATTATAATAAATATCACAAAATTAAGGCCTGGAATATGGGTTTTTAAAATGTAAATCAATCAAGTTATATTCCATTTTTATTCCTTTTGCTTTTCAAAAAATGTATTATTTGGCATTTTATCATTTAAAATTACAAAATAGTGTTATACTTATAATGTATTATTTGCTTTTCAAAATAATGTTTAGATAAAAAAAACATAGTAAGATTGGTTCTAACAACTTTAGATTTGAAGTCAAAATTGAGAAGAAAAAGTCTCTCATGTTTGACTCTCTTCTTTTTCACATTTAACTACCTCTTTGGATATTAAATGGTCTCACAAAAGAAGACATTAATTGACCCTCATGAAGAAGAAAAAAAAAACCATCATATGTAAAGTTCATGTTTGTTGAAGTAGGCATCTTCAATAACAATTAAGGGAAGGGGATATCCACCATTCTATCCCTACACTTCTCTTTCCACGTCAGTTTTTCACTTTTTTTTACCCTCTCTCTTTTCCACTATTCTATCTCTACCAAACTCCTGCAGTGGTCACCATTCTACCCCTACATTCACTAATCATTTAAAAAAAGAAAAAAAAGAAGAGAGAGAAAGACACACAAAAATATGGTTTCCCCATGGTGATAGCCCTCCCACTGGGCTGTTTTTTCTTGACCCCGGCGGGGATGGGGGCAGTGTTCACCCCGCCACCCCGCCTTGCCACATCACTTTCCCCGCTGAGCAGGCTTGGTACTCCCTTCCCCCTTATGTTATATCTTTTATAAAAATAAAGTATTAAAAATTAAAATCGGTTAACGAATTTATGTCCAACTCTAATATTTATTCTATTTTAGCAATTCTAACGTTAGTTATATTATTAAAATATTCAATATATTTAATAAAATATTATTTCTCTCTTATGAACATTTATTTTCAATATATCTTATTGGTTGAAGTACTAAAATACCTCTCTCTCTATTTAGAGATTTTTCTAAATTTAAATATTTTTTTACAATTTTTCTCTTATTTTCTCTATTTTATCATAGAAGATAGCATAGCTGTCGGAGCAATAAAAATCTTTTCTTTATTTTAGCATAGCTGTTGGAGATGCTCTTATGCAGTATAGAACACGAATTCGATTAACACACTTTGTGATCCGTTTGATACAACAAAAATTATGAGACTCAGTGGGTCAAAGTTAGTAAAACCAATAAGACAATGTCACATGACACGTGTTTGACACGACATTGAACTGAGACAACAACATGATACTGTTGGATAGAAATACGACATACCGGAAACACATCTCCGTGTCTTACTACGACGAAAGTCAAAAGAAAAGCAGGTCCCACATAAGATTTCATGATCCATGCATTAGTAGTTAACTTCCCAAACCAATTTCCAAGAATCCACCCTTTTAAAACGAAGCCTGTTTGACTTTCAATTATTCGGTCAACGAATGATAAGGAGGACCTTGACTTAAATCTTTAATGAAGTCGTGTTTTGGTGAAGATGGAAAGAAGAGATGGAAATGAGAGAGAAAAGGCAGGGAGATGTGAGTTAGAGAGTATTTATATCTGTAATTTTCATGGACTGTTTTTAATTTATGATAATAATTGTAAGAGAGCGGTCCATGCCATACGACCTGGACTTGGTTCACGCGGTTCACACTAAGGGGCTGTTTGGCAGTTACTGAATGATTTAGTTCTGAATGATTAAATGGCCAGTATGGTTAAGAGACTTTGTATGATTTAGGTGTCAGATATAAAATGATTGTTTGGAAACAATCCTGAAAAACTGTTTGAATGATACCAAATTACCATTTTACCCTCAGTTCTGTATGGAAAGGTAATTAAAGTTTTTTTGAACGACAAAGCAACTTTATCAAAAAACCAACTAGAAACCGGTCCAAATTACAATCCAAAACAAACCAATTCGATAGACCGAGCGAATAAAAAGGAACAAAACGAACATACAACCACAATTCAAACCAATTTGATAGACCGAGCGAATACAACGGAACAAAACAAACACACAACCACAAAACAAACCAACTCGATAGACCGACCGACTAAAACGGAACAAAACGAACACACAACCACAAAACAAACCCATATTTTGTCTTTATTAGAAGAGAAGAGAAGAGAAGAAAAGATCACCAAGCCAAAAATAAATGAAAAACAAACAAATTAATTTCTACCATATAAAATTTTAATACAACTTCAGCTTACCTTACCTCATGTATCCTTTTTTTTTTATAAGGTTCATCGAGACTTCGTCTAGACTACATCCTTGGCAATATGGAACTGAAATTAAATTCGGCCGTCTGAGACTAAGCCAGGCCACAAGATGCGCACGAAGGGATTCGAACCTGGGGGTGAATAGGATACCATCCACATCCTCCACATGCCTTACCATCTTGCTAAATACATTCCAAGCAATCAATTTATATAAGACATCTACAGGGAGACAAACTTGATCACTCGTCTAATTGCATATATCTAGTATGAAAAGATAGTGACAAATAGAATAGAGATGCAAACAGGAGCATGTCCTGTTTAGTAGTAGGTAGTGGTGGTGACTAGAATCAAAACCGAGGAAGGATCCTCTAACATGGTAAGATTCATCATACTTTGATTATAGCATCTCTTCTTAGTACACCGACAGCCTTTTCTTTGCTTCATGACATTTTTCTTCTTTTAAGCGTTTTATCAAACACGTTGTAGACGCCAATGGCGACATCACAGATAATTAGTAATTAATGATGAATAACTACAAAGAGCAATTCACTTTCATCACATAACATGAGAAGAAAATACACACAATTTCTTTTTTATCAAATTATGAGGCAGTAAAATAGGAAGGATTCAAAATAGACATAAGAAAACCTTTAATTGCTGCAGCAGTATTTCTGATCTTCAAGAATTGATGCAACACATCAGAAATCACACGACGAAGATTGCCCCTTAGAACGCATCGTGACCTCTGAAATACGACCCCATATTGTTGATCAACAAGAATAACTCTACCTGCGTGATTATGGTGCTTCACATCCCGACTTGATTCGAAAACACAGTAAAGCATTGAAGAACAACTGATTTTGCTGCGATCGTAGGAGACGAGCATGAAGGGTAACCGTGTAAATGTAGCCCATCTGAATGATACGTCTATGCCCTCTAGAGGAAGAACGATTAAGTTGTAATAGTAAGTTTTATGTGTGAAATTATAATCGTTTTAAAATTATTAATAAAATAAAACTTCTTTATAATAATTTTAAAAATTACTGATAAATAAATTCATAATCTTTTGAAATTGTTTTCCACTATCTTTATAATAATCTTTTGATAAAAAATTATTATTGTCGTGTGTTTTGATAAAAAATTATTATTGTCGTGTGTATGTGTATATGTATATAGGGTCAGGTTCAAACGTGAACCCATCTTTCATTGTGAACGTGAGGACCAGTATCGCGCCAAGTGGCAATATTTAAGCTGAATATTCATGTTTTATTCAGACTGAATAAAACTTTTATTCAGTCTGAATAAAACATGAATATTCAGACTGAATGAATAAAGCTTCATTCAGTCTGAATAAAACTTAGGTGCTGATTCAGATCGTCACATAGCACGATTTTGTTGGTTCTCACGTTCACAATGAAAGATGAGTTCAAATTTGATTGAACCTGACCATGTGCATGTATATCTATATATAGAGATAATTTAAAACTTGATCATAATTAGGTGGAGAAAATAATAAAATGTCGTTTTAATTTAAAAAAAATACATGAAAATAAAAAGGGTCGGAATGCAATTATTTTATTTAGAACGAACCAAAACTACCAAATTAGTGGTTGAAATCACACCATCTTCATTTTCATTTTAAGAATGTAAAATAAAAAAGTACACCAATTAACTTTGAATGAAAAAAATTAGTAATTTCTCTCCCACTTTCACTAATTTATAACAAAAAAGCTATCAAAAACTTTATTTTCTTAGCATTCTGTTTTTTGATTTTCAATTTTTATTTGTCACTTATGTTAAAGTCTCTTAACCTTAATGTTTTGTAATAAATTAAGTAATAATCTAACCACTTAATTACTTCTTATTTTCATTCAGCACAATTATTTCGATTTCGACGTTGGTTTTAGCCCAGTTGCACGCCGAATTTGTAAAAACGCAAATAACGAAGACTGTAGTTTTGTGTATTGGCTTTGCCGAACATCTTGAATCGCTTAAATCGGTGCTTCGGTGTGTGTCAGATATGATTAAAACTCCACAGTCTCGTAAATCTGTCAGTATCATTCTTTTGTTTCTTTCTGCGTTTTGCCTTTCGATTATCGATGTTCACTTTAATTGACATACATAAGTTAAATTTTAGGGATAAAATAGACAATTATATGTATTCAGACGTTTGCTAGTTTACAAAATAATTTTATTGATTCAAATCTCAGACTTCAGCACCCCCTATAAAAATCAAAAGTGAAATCTAACAATTCCTAAAAAAAACAAATGTCACCTTAGTTTGAAGTGATTTAAATATAAATATAATTTTCTTACAAACATATAGTAAAGAAAATCATAAGTATATTGAATCTTTGATTATAACACTACTAACCATCAAAACACAAACGAGAAACCAATAAATTCACATGATCCCCAATCTTTAAAAAAACATGAACCCCAATTTCTACCCAAGGCTTTAGGCTTTCTTTAAGTTATAAAATAGGACTATCTTCACGAAAATGTATCTAACTTTACCCTTATTCCTATTGTGTGTATCCAACTTCAAGTCTTCAAATGTGCTATTGTATGTACTATACTTTCAAAATGTGCTATTGTATGTAATATTGTACTTATTTACTGTTGAAATAGTACATGCAATAGCATGTTTTTTAAAAGTATAGTACATGTAATAGCATTTTTCAAAGTATAGTACATACAATAACACATTTTAAAGTTGGATACACACAATAAAAATAAGGGTAAAATTGAATACATTTTGATGAAGATAGTCCTATAAAATAAGGTATTCTATCAAATTACCTTCTTATCCTGACAAAAATATATATAATCCACAAAAATAATAAACTTTCAATAGTAGTTGTCTCAACTCCCAAGTAACAAAAATTACCTTCTTATACCAAATTACCTTCTTACCCCCTCCATACCCATACCCATGACCATACCATTAATTTGGTTTTCAAAGTTACAAACTTTCACTATAAAGATACATAAAATCCAAAAAATGATAAACTTTCAATCTACAGATCTACCCCGGAAGTGATTGTTGTCTCAAGTTCGAGATTTGGTATTATGCCAAATTACTTTCTTACCCTCTATACCTGCAACCGTACCATTAGGTTGGTTCCAATGATGCAACATTTTATGACAGAAATACATAAAATCCATAAAAATGATAAACTTTCAATTTACAAATCTACCTTTGAACCTCAAAGTAGTAGTTGTTTCAAGTTCCAATTTGAGTATTATGCCAAATTACCTTCATACCCTCTATACCCACAACCGTACCACTAGATTGGTTCCCAAAGATGCAAACTCACTAAAAAATGATTAAAAGAAATTCAATCTAGAATTATACCATTCAACTCTGAGGTAGTTGTTGTATGAAGTTGAGGGTTGTAGCATGCAACCCTCTTGTTGTTTCTTGTGTTTTTCTCTAAAGAAATCACCCAATTCGATAAGGTGGCATCTATTGATGTTTCTTCATTCTGATTTTGATTCTAATTCTGGGGTTCATGCAGTTTGAAATCTGGAGATGTATTCTCCCTGGCTAAAATTCAAAGGTTTGTATGTTCTCCCTTTTAATTTCAGAGCTTTCCATTGAGAAAGATTCTCTACGGGATTCAACACAGAAAGAACATAACCTTTCGTATCACGTTCATTCCTATTTAATCCAATTGTGCTCGATAAAGAAGGTTCCGCTCTCAATTCCATTGATGAAACCAAAACTCTATCATCATCGTCATCCAAATCATCATCATCATCATCGAAATCTTGATTTTGGTCCAAATCATTGTCTTCACGTTCAAAATTCTCAACCTCATCATCACTTTCACGACAATTTACATACCTATAATTTGGCAGTTTCAAACCAACTAAGTAGTATTTGGAAGTAGTATTGAATTGGGATAGAAAAGCTTTGCTTTTTTCGTTGTTTTCCAATAAAGATTTGGTACCATCATACACTTGAATATGCTCGTACGTGTGAGTTGTGACATTTGTGTCAAATGTCACTTGTAACACCCCAAAATTTCCGATACATGATTTTATGCTCATCACTTTCACCTATGGTCATGCACTCATACATATATGAATATAAATATGTTTATGTAATTAGTATATGCAAAAGAAAAGCCTAGAGTATTTGGGGAATCACACGCGTTTATGTCAGATCGTAGTTCACGTCTTTGTGTATGTACTCTAGAGCTTGCGAACTTTCCTATATGTATATTCACTTAACTTTCGAGCTCACTTATTGAAAACCGAGGCTAGAAAAGGAAAGGAGCAAGTGACGTACCGTCGAAGGACCAAATCAGCCATCCAACCACACTCGCGACATTGCCATGCGACAATGCCATATCGCAAGGTCGCGGGGCAAAGTCGCAACCTTCAGATCTTCCAATTTCAATGGTCGGACAGAAGGTTGAGCCAGACCGCGACATTGCCATGCGACAATGCCATATGGC
>LUCG01041394.1:0-15734 GCA_001633085.1 Carthamus tinctorius | reverse complement strand
ACCACCTTCCTCCACCGCCTGCCGCCGCACCACCATCGTCGGCCACCACCATCACCGGAACCATCACCGGAACCACCACCATCACCGGAACCACCATCGTCCACCGGAACCACCATCGCCCATTNCACCATCGCCCACCGGAAGTGTTGGAGTTAAGGCTGCCAAGTGAAGAACAGCAATATGTTATTGCTGGTAAAACAAATCAAGAGTTGAAGTGGAAAACAGTAGTAAGTGGTGAACAGCAGTAATAAGTTAAAGCTGTTAGTTATTGCTGGTAGTTGAAGAACAGCAGTAAGTTAGTTAATGCTGTTAGTCAGAAGTTATTGCTGCTGGTGATGTTATTGCTGTTAATGACGAAGATAATGCTGCTTATGTGATCAAGATAAGGAAAGGATTTTGTGAAGCTATAAGGCATTGATGTTGAAGATCTTGAAGAATATTTTGAAAGATTTATTTTCCTTATCTTTGTACCTTATATTTAGTTGTTTTTGTTCATTAGATAGGTACGATTTTCTTTGATGAGAGATAGTTGTAATTGAGAGAGAATTTGAGCCTCAAGATTGTTCTTGAATCCTTGCATTAGAGAAGTAGTGCACGTCTGTTATTCATAGCAGATTGGTGCTTTAGTTTGTAATCATACAGCTGTTTATCAATATACAAAGTGATTCTGCTTTTCTATTGTGTTAAATTCTTGATTACTAAAGTGTTTTTCCGCAACTTCTTTAGTATAATATTCTGAGTTGATTAATAATCTTGTTTGATTGTCGATCCTGACAAGTGGTATCAGAGCTAGATACTCAGAATTCAAGAAAAACCAATGGATTCTCAAGATGGTGTTCTTGTCTCTAAGGTTCCTATGCTCAAACCCAATGAGTTTGACATGTGGCAAATTAGAATTCGTCAGTATATGCTTCTCACAGACTATGCTATGTGGGATGTTGTTGAGAATGGTCCTGTTTGGGAAGGAGCATCAGGATCAGAAGGGGTTAGGCCTCCTCCTAAGACTGATGGAGAGAGGAAGCAAAGGCAGACTGAGATGAAGGCCTTAAGTACATTACTTTTGGCAATACCCAATGAGTATCAACATCAATTCTGCAATTGTGCAGATGCTCAGGCCCTATGAATGCTTTGGAGAAAAGGTTCTCAGGAACTAAAAGTACAAAGAGGAATCAAAAGGACATTCTCAAACAGCAGTATGAGAATTTTAAGTCTTCCAAGAATGAGTCCATGACTCAAACTTTTGACAGATTCAATAAGCTTGTTGGAGAACTGGCAACAATGGGAGTAAAGATGGAGAATGATGACATCAATAGAAAATTCCTCAGATCTCTTGGTGAGCAATGGACTATATACACTGTCTTATTTTTGAACAACGCATTTTTTTTGGACGGCACTTAAACACATGCACACGCTCCGACCGAAGTCGAAGAGGTATCCGGGATCTATTCGGGCACCCGACTAATCCTCTCGACCATGGAAACCGTTACTGGCCCATAGCCTCGCCCATGCCCGGCCCGAAGGTCAACCCATGAACTGGGGTGTCGCCTCCTGTTCCCCGTCCGAATCGAACCCAAGTAGATAGGGATACCATCCACTGCCCCCCTCAGGATGTTACCGACCGTTGAGCTACAAAGAAATTGACAAATGTCCTTAGTTTGTGCATGGGGGGATTTCAACTTGGATGGACACTATGTACCCTCCAAGCACTAACCACTCCACGACAACACCTTGGACTTTTGGACAGCCATTTAATTTTCACTTTTTTTTAAAAGCAAAGCAATATAAATATTAAACAACAAAAGGAGGGAAAGATGGCAACACCTTCTTCAAAAGATAGAAATAACCAACAAACAATATCGACAAGAGCTAACAAAAACGAGACTAAATGAAAGACAAAGAGCCAGGTCAACAAGAACACGACAAACACCACTTTAGCTACATACTTCCTTCAAGGGGAGAATAACATCTCATTCTTGATTGTTCCTAGCTGGAAGGTGTTGCCCCTGAAAATAACTTCACCCATATTCTGCATTTCTTGTCCAAAGTGTCAAAAACAAGTACCAAGTTAGATATAAATGACATTATATTTCCCCTAAAGAAGACAAAGTACAGCAAATCTTTAATTATCAACTTACCTCGAAGAACGTATATAAGCACGACACTTGCTAAAGAATGACGACCCATCTAGATCCACTGGTTGAACTCCATGACCTTGAAGAACATTGATTATCTGCATAGTCTCACCGAGAAGTTGGGCTGCAGCATGGATACTCGCCTCCCTTTTCTTTATCACATTTGTGTGGCATTTTGTTACGATAACTTGTGGTAACTTTGTGAGGCAAGAAACAAATATGTTTGAGATCATTGATGATAATTGCTTAAACAGTTCCTCTTCGCTAACCATGTTTGGGTCGCAGGAAAGCATCATTCTTTCAGTGATACGTTTCATTGAATCGGCCGATGTACGCCTATACGTGGAATCATCATTATTTAGGCCACTGTGTACCACCTCGTCGACTATTGCTTGAGATGTATCCGTGAACCATTGAAGAATCGGTTCTGCTGTATTCGCTTGAGGAACATGTTCTTTCAGCTTCTTTCCTATCCATTTGTGGTAGAGTTCAACTTCTTGCCACAACTTTTTAGTCACCTTATGAATACTTACATAGTCACGTTTAGAGTCAGGGCTTTCTTCCACATGTGTGACATATACAAGACCTTCACTCACACTGCTTAACAAGCTTTCAACTATGTTCTTTTGGATGTTAGGAAGAGAAATGGCGATGGTTGTCAGGGTTATCAATGGTAAGCTCCAGCAGTCGATGGATACTTCTTCAAGTAAAAGTTTAACACGATTGATGTCAAACTTTCCAACTCCTTCAGAACCCTGTAGAAGCTGCGTAAGATTCTTGGGTTGTTGCTTTTGAGCCTTTTCGATCAAGCGGTTCACAGATTTTAAAATGTTTTGCAATGCTACCTCATTAAGCTCCAAACCTTCTTCAACTGGTAAAACATACAGGTTAAGATCTATACTTTGTGCTGGCGAAATACCTGAGGTACAATACATGCTTCTTAACCTATTCACACATGGGATGGCACATATCATAAAGAAAATTGGGATCAATGCTATTATCTTGCATGTTGCCACAACTGCCTTCTGGAATACAATACGATATCTGAGAAATCGGAATTTTAGCTTTTGGATGGCAATTTTGCGTTTGCGACTAAGGAACGGGAATGATATACTATGTTTCCAATCTGATAACGTCGGGGTCCAGTAGCTCTCTAGTTTAAAGAGCTTGAAGTGGTTCCAAAACCTTTTTATGGACCACTTAAAGCTCATGGATGCATAACATCTACAAATTGGGGCAAATGAACCAAGCATAATTCCGAGAAGCTGTGTTATGAGAATTCCTACAATTGACCACTTATAATCCGAATGCCGTTTCTCCCTTCTATTTCTAAAAATCCAAAAGAGGATAAGAAGGTATATCAAAGTGCTTAGTTTACATATTACCCCAGCAGCAGAGCTTGCAGCAGAGCAAGCTATCATGAATTGGGGGCTGCCAGTTTCTGCCATGATATAGTACTTGCTCACATGCTGCTTTAGATACTCAACAGTTAATATACTTGGTTGTTGGATTCTTAAAGTTTCTTGATGTCTTGCTTGGTATTTGGATTCTAGTATTTGTTTGGACTTTAGAATCGCTAAAGACACACATATATGTATCATCAACAACATGAATAACATAGCCACATAAATGACTGCCGCTATGACATTGGAATCAAAACCGGAACCTAAGTAATCAGAACCATAAGCATAAGATAAGTCCCTAGGTTTAGCATAGGAAATATTACCAGTTTCTATTTGAATGCCGACATTCACAATTATGGTGATTACTAGAACTCCCAAAGCCAGGATGTTTGAGAGAAGTTCCTTGCCATCCATGGTTGCCAGAGAAGGCAAACAGTTAGCCATCATTGTGCACATAAAGGCCAAGCTTCCGAGCTTTGCAGCCTGGTCCTGAACACCTATCATTGGATTGTTCAGATCTACAGGTAGCTTCATTGCAATAGCCATCAGAGACAGATAAACAGCATTCATAGTAAAATATTTACATGGGAGCCCTATTTTTTGCTTTAGGAAACCATGTGATAAATCTGCCAGCATTGCAAGGGCACAAGTCAGAGAGGCTAATGCGATATAGACCCCAATCCATGGCATTGGTTCATTGAAACCGGCTTCCAGGTCCGGGTCACTGTAATCGTCCATCTCGGGGAGATTAAGAAAATGATGATTCGAGTTAAACAAAAATTGGGTATGTATCTAAACCATATACCAGGAATTATATATAGGTGACAAAGATACAGAGTTTGTACAAGGAGGATCTATTATATATCCAGCCACTTGAAATATAAGTCCAACCACTTTTGGTTGACTTTAACTTCTGCTGGCCATAACTAAATATAAAATTACTCATCTCATAATAAAACATATATACTGGTATGTCATGTTTAATTTATATCTTATTCCAAAACAACCAACTCATATAACCAATGAACCTTGAATACTATATATAGTTATAAAAACTAAATGAACAAATGACTTTTAAATTATAATTAAGTTGAAACTAACTGATATCGAATAAGGGACTATTTACTAATGCTTACATGGTAAGTGTTTACCAGGTCACTTTACTTTACCTTACTGATGAACATGACAAGAATCTTACCTGATAAGCGTGACGAGAAGGACCTAGAGTCTTACCTGATAACCGTGATGGGAAGGACCTAGCGTCTTACCTGATAAGCGCTTATCAAATGAATTGTTGCATATGTCATTTTAACAGACTACGATCTTACCTGGTAAGTTAAATGAAAGTATATATAACTCTTACACGTTAACTGCTCACCGGGTAAGAGTTGAGTAAACAACCCCTAAATATGAAAGTGATTTAAGAAAGGTTAGGCAATAACACAATTAACTAACAAAAGGACATGCCATGGTCACTAACATCCAACGTTTATACAAATGTTGTTCATTTAACTACATAGTCATAAAGATAAAGTTAAGATTAATGAATACTTTGATATTTGTTTTCGGGAACTAAACATCATGATGATAGTGTCGATGTTACGAAAGTAGATAATAGGAACTTTTTTATCTTTTAGGAAACGATAATAAGATATCTGATTTATTATGATGTTAACGAATAATAGTATTGTTAACGGTGCTTTTTTCATAGTTAAAGAATAGTTCAAATAAGAATAGTAAATATTTTGATAACCAACATTTCCAAGAGTTATTTATGATGTATAAACTATAAAATATTATATCATGATTTTAATGATATTCATTATGATGTAAGGGTAATTATTTTTCAAAGGATTCATTATTGTATAACCTGCTTATCTAATGGTGCTTAACATAGTTTTTTAGACACTTGATAGTTTAAAATATAAAAGTCATACGCTCAAAGTCTTTTTTTTTTATTATGCAAGAAAAACAAAAACAAAAAGATGCCTGGAACAAGTGTTTGATACCATTTTGGCACCATATTTTTAAGTGTTAAATGGTAAAATAGATGTGTTAGATCAGGGTATAAATAGGTGAATCTAATCATCAATGGAGGCTCAAAGTAAATTTGTGAAATCAGTGTTCCATTTGAAAAGTAGTTACATATATTTATTTTTGGATTGATCATTTTATCACTATTATATATTTATAATATTTATTTATTTATTAATGATAAGAAGACTAAATATAAATGTAAGAAGAGAAATCTAAAGGAAGGTTTATAGTAAACTATTGAAAAAACATACTTTAAATCACCTATGTAGACCAATGTTATAGATTGTTCATACACTTCACATATGCATATGTCCTTCAATGATTCACATGAACCCTTATTTTCTCATGATATTTAACTTTCTTACAAACACAAGAACTTCCAATTTCAGAATATGGATTCATGGTCACAGTCCAAGACGACTACATGAGGTCGAATATTTGATTCACGATTTAGATTATAAATTCTCAGCATGGACTTCGAAAGTGCAGGTGTCTTTGAACAAATATGTAAGGCTACAAATATAAAAGTAAACTGATAACACGATAAACACCAAGTAATGCGTCTAAACATACCTCAAATCACACCAAAAAATCAGTTACCATCTTATCATTATAAAAGCATTCAAATACAAGTTACAAGCATTAGATAAGAGTCGAAGGACTTGCCTACTTACTCCAACAACATAATTGGTCTTTAAGGAAAGGGATTCTTCAGGTAAGCACTCCACTTGTCAATAAATGCCAACTCGTTTTGATTTAAGCTTGGAAGCTCACGATCTTCAAGACTATTGATTATCTGCATAGTCTCACCAAGAAGTTGAGCTGCAGCTTGGACATCAGCCTCCCTTTTCTCTATCAACACACACACACTTGTGTGGCATTTCATTGCTATGACTTGGGGTAAGTTGGTGAGACAAGCAGCCAATATGTCTGAAATCATTGATGATAACTGCTCAAATAGTTCCTCTTGGCTAACCTCCTCAATGTGGGCATGGTAGGAAAGTAGGACTGTTTCGGTGACACGATACATCAGGGGTGAGCAAATTAATGAAATTTCGAGCCTCTTTTAATTTTCTTTTTATCCATTATTTGGCCCACACCTTTACAAACAATAGGATCCATTTATCTTATTTTTCTTGGCTAAAATACATAATATCACTTATCAGTAAAAGTTTTTTATAGTATATAATATTTATATATAGCAAATGAAATTCACACACTCTAAGGTTGGGTTAGTGGATATCGTTAGACAAATTAATGGCCCTTTGGTGGTAGAAGTTCATTTACCACATTATTACATAAAGCTTCGCCTTTTACTTTTCCAAAAGAACCCATTTCGAAAACAACCAAGTTAGTGAGCTATGACACTACACACTTTAGATATTTGTTTCCATCCAATCAAAGACGACAAAGTGCCTTTAATCTAAGGGCCAAAGAGTGTTCTTTGCGTATTACACAAGAGTTCCAGACGCATCTTCCGTTCACATCGGTTTGGCTAGGGGCCCAAACAACATTATTCATTTCTAATTCTGATTTCTCATCCATAGGTGGAAATTATTCGACGAGTCTTAAACCAATAGATACAAGTTGTTAAGAGGCACCAATGTATAGCTTCTGCCCCATGCGTTGTTAATGGCGATGATATTGCACGAAAATGATGTAACTACATTGATTGTGAAGATCAAAGTTTGTGATTCGACATAAATTTTCTATTGATATATGTAACACCCCAAATCTACAGTGGAATGAGATCTCCAAACAACATAATTAAACTCTAATAATCCTTAAATTAAACCAAACGACTTAGTTTGGACATAAATTAACTCTGCCTCCAACAAGATAAAAGTCAAAAAAAAATCAACCAAAATTAAATACTAAAATCAAAACAGTTCCAGAACTAATTTCAACTTCATATGAAAAACATAGTCTTAAAACGCAACCAAAATCTTGAACCCGAACTCTTAAATCTGGTTATAATCTGATCAATTATAATAATCAAGGACGAACCTACAAAGGATCGTGTGGGGTCCATGCTATGGCTCACTTGATTATTGTAAGAAAAAAACTAGGCGCTGAAAGATGCACTCGATCATTTAACTTTGGAAGGTGCCCTGAAATATCTTGAAACAAATTTTATAGCTAAAATCAAACACGGGCGAGGCGATTGATTAAACATTTGATACGTAAGAGGTTGTGGGTTCACTTCTCGACAACTACAAGGTTTGAACACGTGTCCTTCCGACTTAAGGACCTTACATAACATACACCAACCTTACCATCACAAACTTGTGTATTTTGGTTAGCTTCATAAAATATAATAATGACACAATAAAGCCCTTAATGGTTATTACGTACTACTAAAACTAAAAAGAAAAGTGCTATAAAAAAACTCGAACTCTAAACCTTTAGGATAAAAAAATACACCCTTAGGCCATGCGTAAAGGAGCCGTAGGCTCAGTGGGCTGGAGTCTGGCGGGCTCAGCAGGCTGGCTGGCTCCGCTACGACTCCAGCGGGCTGGCCAGCAGGCTCGTGTGATCGGTGTGGCAAACCTGTCATAGTCGTTGTGTGTTGTGTGTGGTGTGTTGTGTGTTTAAAATAAAATAGAAAGTGAGAGGGCTTGGAGGGTTCGAGTAGTAACAGAGAGGGCTTATAGTGAGTTTATGGTAAAGCTGATGATGTGGCGCAGATGTGGCAGACGGGTACTGATAGCCTTACCACTCACGTAAATATGCTTTTGGTTAGCTTAATTTCCTATGCTTTTGGTGAGCATAGCATATAAATGATTTGGATAGTTGATTCTTCGAATTAGTACCGCAAGTTGCAGGTCCTCTCTGTTTCACCTTTTTCTCCATGCTTCAGACATGCAAATGCAGGTATTCTCTTTTCTTTTCTTTTCTTTTTTTTCCTCGTTAATTGATCCACATTTGCTTTAAGGCATGTTTTTAACCTATATATTGAATTTATTTTGATTTGTGTTTGCTTCCATGAGCATCTTTTTGACTTTTGTGAAAGAGATGTTTTTTTTTGGAAGGGTGTCCGGGCCAAAGCCCGACTAATCCCCGGCAATTTTGGGGGCTAAACATGGCCCCACTTAAATGTCCCCAGGCATGCGCACGGGAAGGCTCGAACTCGGTTAGGGCGCTATGAACCCCCCGAGCGATAACCAATCCGCCACAGCACTGGAAGACTTGTGAAAGAGATGTTGTTAGTGAGAAATCTCAAAAGTAGTAAGAAATTCATAGGTTAATAAATTTGTATATATGTTAGAGTAGACAACTTAAGGAGGTAAAAAACAATGACATTAGCTAGATACTTTCTCTAAGGAGGATAGCCTCTTAATCTTGTTTACTCTGAGAAGGGTGTTTTGCCTATGTAAAAAAACTTCAGAGGAGGGTCTTTACAAGTATCAAATTGAATGAGATTGATTAAAAATGATATCTTCTGGTAAAAGAAAAGAAAAGGAAGTACCACAAATCCTTAGGAACTTACCTACCTCATTACTCAGAAGAACACAAATACTCTTTAAGGCAATGGTTGCTGAAAATAAGCATGCCACTTGTCAATAAACGCCATCTCATCTGGATTCAAGCTTGGAAGTTCTTGATCTTCAAGGCTATTGATTATCTGCATTGTCTCACCGAGAAGTTGGGCTGCGGCATGGACACTTGCCTCCCTTTTCTCTATCACACGTGTGTGACATTTTCTTGCTATCACTTGGGGTAAGTTGGTGAGACAAGCAGCCAATATGTCCGAGATCATCGATGATAACTGCTCAAATAGTTCCTCTTGGCTAAGCTCGTCAATGTTTGCCTGGTAGGAAAGCAAGATTGTTTCGGTGATACGATACATTGAATTAGCAGAAATAGACCTGCACATGGAATCATCATTTCGATTTCCAATATCCATACCTTCCACCTCGGTCACCATGGTTTTAGCTGTATCCTTAAACCATTCAAGAATCTGTTGTGTTGTACTCACTTGAGGAACAGGTTTTTGCAACTTGTTTCCTAACCATTTCTGGTAGACATCAACCTCTAGCCACAATGTTTTTGCCGCCTTCTGACTGATTATGTAATCTTCAGTAGCATTGAAGCTTTCTTCCACAAGCTTGACATATACGAGACCCTCGCTCACACTGCTTAGCAAGCTATCGACTATGTCATTTTGGATGTTAGGAAGAGAAATGGCAATGGTTGTGAGGGTTACCAATGGTAAGCTCCAACAATCCAGGAATCCTTCTCCAGGTAAAGGTAGAACATGACGGCTGTCATACTTTTCAACTCCTTCAAAACCTTTAGATTTCTCTAGAAGCTTCATAAGATTGTTGGGTTGTTGCTTTTCAGCCTTCTTGATCAAGCGGTTCACAGATTTTGTAATACCTTTTAATGTTCTCTCAGAAATTTCCGTATCATCTTGAACTTGCAAAACATAGGGGCTAAGATTTTTATCTTGTTCTAGTTGCTGAGACATGGCCTTTGACCCCTTGGAACAATGGAAGACACATATCACAATGGATATTGGAACCAGCCCTACAACCTTGCATACTACCACAACTCCTTTTTGAACTCCTATACAGAAGTGGAGAATTAGGACTTTCAACTTGTGGATGAGAATCTTGCATTTGCGGCTACGGAAAGTGAATGGTAAACTACTCTGTTTCCAATCAGATATTTGTTGGGTCCAATAGCTCTCTACTTTAAAGACCGTGATATGGTTCCAAATCCATTTTACGGATAACTTAAAGCTCAAGGATGCAAAACATCTAGAAATTGGAGCAATTGAACCCAACACAACTCCAACAAATTGTGTTATGAGAATCACTAAAACCGACCACTCATAATCCGACTCATAGTCCGACACATCTGAACATACGAAAAGCATGATAAGAATGTGTAATACAGTACTTAGTGCACATATTACCCCAGAAGCAGTGCTTGTAGCGGAGCAAGCTGTCATGAATTGGGGGCTTCCAGTTCCTGCCATGGTCCAGTAATTGCTTACATGTTGCTTTAGCTTCTCAACGGTTAATCTTTCTTCTTGTTGTAGCTCTTGGTCCTTTTGATGACCTGATTGGTATTTGGATTCCAGTATCTGTTTGGACTTTAAAATAGCTAAAGATGAACATGTATGTATTATCAGCATCATGAGTAACATACACACATAAATGATTGCTATCGACCTATAAAAATCATAAGGGTCAACATAAGTACGACCACCAACAAAGTGACCCGTCGGCTGGTATCCAACAGAAACAACACCGGTGCCTATTTGAATGCAAACATTCACCACCAAAGTGATTTCCAGAACACCCAAAGCAATGATGTTTGTTACAAGTTCCTTGCTGTCCATGGTTGCTAGAGAAGGCAATAAATTAGCCATCATGGTGCACGTAAAGGCCATGCTTCCAAGCTTTGCCGACTTGTCCACATTACCTCGCATTGAGTTATTTAGATCCATGGGTAGCTTCGTTGCGACTGCTATCACGGTGAGGGAAGCAGCATTCATAGTGAAATATTTGCAGGGGAACCATAGCATTCTGTTCCGGAAACCGTGTAATAAATCAGCCACCATCGGAAGGATGCAAAACAGAGATGCTACCGCAATATAGATCCCTATCCACAGCATCGGTTTGCTGTACCTGTATTGCTCATCAGACTTGTATGCTAAACCATAGTAACTACCCAAGGCATCGTACAACACATATCTACTACAGTTGCAGTATGTTTGTAGTTTGTCCAGAGATTGGTAAAATCCATCCAAATATGAACCCATAATCTAGGAAAGAAAATGAGTATTGAAGGTAAGGAAGAGGGTGAGCAGGTTTAATGATTTTAAAAAAACCAACACATCCATCCATGGTCTTATAGTTGTCCAAAAATGAAATTTCCAACCTCTTTCATATGTTGCTTTTACAGACACCTAACGAAAGATGCCGTCCATTTTTTTCTTGGCTAAAATATATAGACTTTGAGCTCCTCATTGACCTGCAAGGACTTGCCTTTATTTCACAGGAAAAATAAAGGGTTAATTTCATATATATACCCTTATTAAAACTCAAAATATCAAATTTACCCGACTTAGCCTACAAATATCATAAATACCCTTATTAACGTATCAAAATATCAAATTTACCCAAATAACAACTTTTATCGATTTTTAAATATTTTAAATCAGATTTAATAATCTATAATTATAATTTTTAGTGAATGGACATTTTTACCCCTATTACATTATATACACTTTACATATACTCTGTTTCAGTCAAATCATCTTCCACATTCTCCCTCTAAGGCTATGATTTGACTTCCACATTCTCTCTCCAAGGCTATGTATCAGCTAGCTGTTGATTGATAAGCTAGTTAGTAGCTGATAAGCTAGCTTATAAACAAATTATGTTTGGCAAAAACTAGCTTATGAGTATGTAAAATGACCACAAAAAGGTATCTTTGAATTTAATAATTAATATTAATAAGGATATAGTTGGAAAAAACTATAAAAAGCTCCCAATGAGCTACTCAAAGTAGCGTTTCAAAAAGCTAGCTTATAGTACATGTTTGGATGGACTAGCTTATATAAGCTAGCTTATTTTTGCCAAGCACAGCCTAAGACACAATTTATTTCTCTCTCTCAAAACTCCATATTCCAGTTTTTTGAATGAGGAAGACAACAATGGTGTCTCCGAGCTTCATTATGGTGATGTTTGATATGATTGAAAGATTTGTGTTTGCTTAGTTCGCCTACCGCCGCACCAACCGTCTCTCCGGTTGCTCCCACCGCTGCTCCTCCTTCTCTGGTCGTCGTTCCTCGTCAACGAAAGCGGTGATAATTTCATAGCAATGCAAACCCAAGGTACGCAACGAGCTAGTCGGGGCCTAGGACGGCCGGTTCCTCGAGGGGGGCTGTGTAGTAATCGGCGATAGGATCTTTTTCTCTTTAATGTCGACTTCCAGGTGAGTTGATCCGCTCAATCAGTTGTATCTTTTTCTCTTGCTATCTGTATTGCTGATGTTTCTCTCGTGTATTGTTATCTGTACCACCGAAAGGGGAGGCGACGGCGGCAGAGATGATGGAACAGTAACCCACGCAGATGGCAGTGGTGGCATAGAGGTTTCCTGCGGTGGTGGTGCCACTACAACAAAGTTGAGCTAATANCAAACACAAAAGCGTCCTAACTAAAGGCGTTGCAATAAGTTTATAGGACGCTTTTAGGCGTCGTAACAAGTTTTTAAAACATTTCCCAAAAAAAGCGTCGTATTAGCTAATTTTATAGGACGCTTTTGAGAAGTGTCCTATAAACTTAATAGGACACTTCTTTAAAAAGTAGCTAATAGGATGTTTTTTATTTGGAAATGACCTAAAAATTTGTTACGACGCCTAAAAGCGTCCTATAAACTTATTGCAACGCCTTTAGATAGGACGCTTTTGTATTTGGTCCTATAAAACACTCTATTAGGACGTTTTTTTATTTTAGGCGTCCTATAAACTCATAATTGTTGTAGTGTGCGTTGGAATTGACGACATGATTGGATGGATTAGATGCATTAGGAACGGTAGCAGAGGGAAAAGGAAACTGTAACTCTGGGGGAGGAGAGTAATCAGAAAGCAAGCAATATTCGCCGGAGCATTTATGAGAATTTGGATGAATGTTGCGGCCAAAGAGGGTGAATCCGACGACGAGACCAGTAACCGCAATGGCGGCAACAATGAAGATGAATATCTTCCTTGCTTTACCAATATAACATATTCTTGTTCTTTTCTCTCTGCAAAGAAATGAAAATGGCAGATTTATTTTGTTACGAGTTACATAGCCAAAAGCCCAAAAAGATAAAAAAGTGAAAAAACATATCTAAATAAGGGCAAAGATGTCTATCCACTAAGTTATAATTATAGATTTTTAAATTTGATTTAAAATATTTAAAAATTGATAAAATTTGTTATTTGGGTAAATATGATATTTTGATAAGTTAAGAAGGGTATATATGATATTCGTAGGTTAAGTTATGTAAATATGATATTTTGATAAGTTAAGAAGGATATATATGATATTTGTAGGTTAAGTTAGGTAAACATGATATTTTGAATTTTAATAAAGGCATACATGAAATTAACCCTTTTGAATATGAAATAAGATATAATTTTACATATAAATCGTTTACATGAAATACAAAAATAGTTCAAGTTAAACACAGAAAAACGAATAAAAATTTAAGTTATCAAAATCCTTGTTGTTTGTTTAAATTTAGATTTGAGTAAATATGATATTTTTATAGGTTAGAAAAGCTATATATGATATTTATGGATTAGATTTAAAAAGACGGTATAATAGTCATTTAACTATTTTTGATTATTAATCTATTTAAAAATGATTAAAAATTGACAAAAAAATGTTATTTGGGTAAATATGATATTTTGATAAGTTAAAAATGACATATATGATGTTTGTAGGTTAAGTTGGTCAAATATGATATTTTCAATTTTAATAAGGGCATATATGAAATTAACAAAAGATTTTGATAACAAAAAATAAAAGAAGGAGAGAGAGAGAGAGACGGGTGCACCCAAAGGCTTGGCAACTGGCAAGGAGTATTGGCAGACCCACCCAAACGTCAATTAAACCCTTCACCACCGGCCACTAGTCGTCAGCGCCGGTGCTTTATAAATGTGCTAAGTATTTGGTGTTTGCTCCCATAGAAATCGGCGATGGCGTGGCCGTAGCACAACCAACCGACACCCTAGTACCTTCACTTACGAATAGTCGTCGAGTCATACGAAAACGCCGGCTAAAGTCGCTGTCGTTGTACACCGGTTTATCAGAAAAGTAGTCGGTGACAAGTTTATCGTGTCCCTCTTCCCGACCTCTATCTTTATTCGGCCCTCTCGGTCTTTTATTCGACGGTTCTCCAAACGCGTTTTCGATATATTGACGGATCGCTTCCATCGCTCTAATGTTGTTCATAATAATCTGATTTATGGCGAGATCGATATCTGTGTCGTCAGGAACCGTCATTTTTTGGAGAATAAGATTAGAATAAGAGAAGAATAAGAAAAGATTAAGATGAGAATAAGAAGTGAAATAATAAAAGAGAGATATATATAGGTAAAAAAGAAATAATTTTTTTTGAAAAGTAGCCGTTTTAAGCCGTTGGAGGGGGGAGGTGGGATGGGTCTTCGACCAACGGTAAGGAGGTACCGATGACCTCCCGTACCGGCGTCCTACTGGTACCGCGTGGCGGTGTTACCGCCGGTACCGCCACCGGTACCGTCCCCATACCACTCCCGTTGCGGATGGTCTTAGATCCTTCCCAAACTCTCCTGACATTTCTAGTTTTTAATTTGTTTGGACTTCACCCATCTCCATGATTAGCATTTAATTTTTGATGAAATAATATAAATCATTCACATGAAATACAAAAAAAAAAAAAATTCAAGTTAAATATAAAAAACGAATAGAAATTTAACTAAATATACAAATTAGAGTGAATTACATTGCTTGTCCGCATTCTTTATTTTGAATTTAGATTTGAGTAATATATGATATTTTTATACGTTAGAAAGGTAATATATGATATTTATGGATTAAACTTAAAAAGAGGGTATAATAGTGATTTAACTATCTTTTATTATTAAATCTAATTAAAAATGATTAAAAATTGACAAAAAAATGCTATTTGGGTAAATATGATATATATTTTGATAAGTTAAAAAGGGCATATATGATATTTGTAGGCTAAGTTGGGCAAATATGATATTTTCAATTTTAATAAGGGCATATATTTGGGTAAACCTTTTATTAATATTTTTTGTAACTTTTTTTATGTAGATCTTTGAGATTTGAACTTATTTTTATTAGTTTGAGTGTTTAATTTAATTTTTAACGTTTGAAATTTGGATTTTGAAGTTTGAATTAATTTTAATCTTTAATGACTAAGCATGTAAAACGAAAGATTAATATTAAACTTATAGTCATTATATCTAATATAGGAGTAAAATTTTCATTAGATATTTTCTTATTCAATTTTTCCTACTTAAAATATATATATTCATCTTCAAATTTTCATTGCACACTATTTTTATTTTCTACTAATTTGGTGGAAAAAAGAAAAGAAAAGAAAAACATATATTGTTAAAATCCGAACTTGAACCCGATTAAATCCGAATCCG
>LUCG01041294.1:0-11074 GCA_001633085.1 Carthamus tinctorius | reverse complement strand
GAATAAGAAAGTTACAAAAAGGGCCCTCTGACTTCTATACAATCATAATCGGGGTCTAACAATATGCTTATCTATAGCTTAAATGATAGATTTAGGCTTCGTTTTGAGTGGTTCTGGACTGATTGGATCGAATGGAAGTCGAAGGGTTTGAATAATCCGACTCGTACTTCTGAATAATCCGACACGGATTTCTCGAAAATTTCGACTCGGACTTCTAAATAATCCGAGTCGGATTATGAAAACTCCGACTTGGATTTCCCTTGACTCTCAATATTGTTTTTTTACTTGTGTTGGGTTACGAAGACCTCCTCCTCAGACCCCTAATCCAACTCGGACTTCTAAATCCCTCTCGGATTCCCCAAATGTGACAAAACCCTAATCTTGAGTCGGCTTTTGTACAAAATCCGACTAGGACTTTGGACCAAAATCCGTCTCGGACTTTGGACCAAAATCCGACTCGGACTTTGCACCATAATCCGACTCGGATTTGGGGCTTTTGATCTTTGAGGTCAAGCTAGTGTTCCATTTTCCAACTTTTGGACAGTATGCCTAAACTGTGTTTAATTCTCATTTCTGACCATCAAAATGTCTTCAACTTGTCAGAAATGGCAAATCAAGGTGAAAACCTACAATCTCCCATCGACAACGACGCCAACGAGCTACTCTATCCTACGAGAGATCGCAAACCGATCATTGAGAACAACGTCTTCATCAACTTCACGACATTTGTCACCGAACACCAAGTGATCATAGAGATTCTCCGGCGACACCCACTCGCCTATGCTATGACCGTCGTTGAGCACATCCCGGAGACATACGTACAACAACTCTGGCATACGATCCGTTTCGAGACTCGTGAAGGAGTTCCCACGATCGTTGCACGAATTGATCAAACGGACAATGGACGATCTCCGCCGCATCCTTCATCTTCCAGAAGATGCTATTTGAGATGACCAGTGGTTCGCGGACCTCCTCTCGGTGCCTAATCTTCTTGACGACATCCGGGACCTGGGCTTCTCGAGGCCACTGGTGTATCCCTCCGACGTAGTGGTGACTGCTTTTCAGCAAGTATGGGCGACCGTGTTCAACATGATGAACAGATGTTTGTCTTTAAAGACGCGAGGTTTCGACATGGGCACAACGGCCTATCTCCATATGTTTCATGCTGTCGCCTACGACCGCTTCGATTTGGACAGATATCGTTCGGGACATCACCACCCACCGACGCACGCACTCGTCCATACCTTGGGTGCGGTTCTTCCAACTTATCATCATAGATCATATGAACCGTACGCCTTAAGTTCGTCGTCGCTCAGGCAATTCAGTGATCGATCCATTTCCAGTTCTAAGGGTGAATCGGCGCTCTACACGTCAAGGTATTCCTACTATGACCATTCTGATTCATGTGTTGGACATGGAAGACCAGACGGTAGAGAGTGTCATAGGTTATAGGGCTTCCCTTCCCTAGGTCTAGGAGATGCACGTACGGACTCGCTAGAACCGGGGAGTCCTTCCCAGCGTGTGCAACCCGTCCGTCAGACTGACCCTCGTACCATAGGTCGGGGGTCCCGGAAAACCAGGGGTGTTGGCTCCGGACGGGGAATGATTAGAGTTGATGTGAGGGTGGTGGCTTCAGTGGAAGCACCATTCTCAATAACATCCCACATAGAGTAGTCAGTTAGGAGAATATATTGCCTGATCCTGATTTTCCACATGTCAAACTCGTTTGGTTTGAGCATGGGAACCTTGGAAACTAGAACTCCATCTTATCCTTCCATTGCTATTGATATCTGAGTTTCAAAGCTCTGATACCACTTGACAAGATCGATGATATTCAAGAAAGAATCTTAAAAACAACTCAGACGAAATTGCTAAAGAAGTTTGCGGAATAACACTTTACCAATGAATTAAGAACAATGGAAAGCAAATAACTTGTTTATTAACTAAAAGTCGAATGATTACAATTACAAGTCCCAATCTACTGAATGAATTCAATAGACGTGCAATACTTCTCTATTGCAAGGATCAAGAACAAAATTGAGGCTCTAATTTTCTCTCACTCAACAATCTGTCAAAAAGCTAGCTATTACAAAATAAAGACATATCAACTATTTATACAAGTTACAAGATAACTATTAAAAGAAACAAAATCTTCAAGCAAATCCTCTTCAAAGTTAACTTCCGTCTTCAGCTCCAAGAAATCCCTAAGCAGTAGTAAAAACAAAAGAAGTACTACTTGTACAGGCAGTACTTACCAGCGGTAGTAACATACAACTGGCAGTAGTAACCAAGAACAGTAGTATCTCATGAGCAGCACTTTCATTACTACTGTTGGTCTTCAAAAAGCAACACTTTCATCATCAACCTTCTAGCAGTAGTAACCAATACTACTGTTAGATTTCTTCATTACCATAGCAGCAGTAGTATCAATCCAGTCTTCAAATCCAACAATCTCCCTCTAAACATAATATCTTTAATCAAAGATTTAAGTTTCCTCATTGATTGATTATTCTGATTATCAGCTCTACACCAATCTATGAATCAAGCTTGCAGGTCAATCTCTTGTCCAACATCTTTTACAATCTCTCCATACCATGATCATAAATTCTTTCTACCAAATAGTATTCCGATTGAGAATGACTGACTGTTAGAACATATACTCCACATGGTTCAAAAAGCTTCCATTCCCAAACTGTTTCAACCTCTTGTGCAATCAAATGATGCACCCTCTCTGGTTCAAAGAGCATGCATAAATACTGCAAGGTCTTCATAATCTTGTACATCTCTTCCAAATTCTTTTTGGAGCAATTCTCAAGAACCTGTGTAAAAGTTTCAAGGACATTTGTCCTTCCTCCTTTTCTTTCAATCTTGTAATTGAAGTTACAATGAACTTCTACTACAGTCCAATTCTCTACTTCTTGAAACTCTTCTTCCTTCTGACCTTTTAGAATTTCAAGATCTTTGGGCAAACCTTTCTTCATGCTTCTTACATTCTCCAAAAATTTCTTCTCAAGCTAAGTTAAACTCTTCTTTCTTCCTTTCCTTTGAAGCAAACTATCCACTTTTATTTGTCCCCATGAATACTCCCCGTCTATCAAAAAGTATTCTTCATGCCTATTCGACAATGAGAACATGAGTGCTTCTGATTTTGGATACAACTTCCATCTACTAACAGATTCATTCTTAGATACAACATTAGAATCAAACATCATCTTCAAATATCCCAGAATGATCTTGTCTTCAATTTGAACCTTACTTTTCCCATCATATTCTTGTAATCCAACTTCATACAATTCCTCCAGATCAATTCTTGCACACTGAGCTACAAACAGATGAAAGTTTGGAAATACCTCATATTTCTGATTACTCCTCCTAATTCTGAAAAATATCCTTCATCTATCATGAAACACATCCCAGTGCACAATCCTGAACATTTCTGAACTTTCTCCTTCTGTCTTTTCCTTCTTAAAGGAATTTTTGTGTGCGATTGATTTCTTTCTTTCCACAACTCCAATAGTCTTTGCTAACTTATCAGGCTCCTTTTCTTCAGGCTTACTTCCTTCCTTTTCATCTTCATTCCTATCTTTATCATTAGAAAATGGTCTCTAAATGTTAACACCATGTCTTCTCTTCATCTCTCTTTCTGCTTGCTTCCTAATCACTTTGAAGCCTATCTTGTTCTCTTTTATACAAGTCCTCAATCCTTTGATAGGACCACTTAGCATACATGGCTGTACTACCTCCAACATTCACCTTTAGAAAATCAACCATTATCTTCCTTTGTCTTTTAGCCTGCAATGTCTTACATGGTTCCCTTGCCTTTTTGGTAACCTTCTTTGCTTGTGACCCTTTTGACTCGGTCACCTTTGCATTGATCTCTTTTTTAATCTGTTTGGCAAACAAGTAATCTTGCTCCTTCTTCTCTTCCTCCTTCTTCTTCTCTAACTCCTCATTCTTTAACATGTCTTGTATTGCCTGTAAGGACAATTGCTCTGCTACATCATTAGGAATCCTTTTAGGCATTTTCTGCTTTGGTTTTTCTATCAAAATCCCCTTGCCTTTGTCTTTGCTATCAATGACCTTCCTCTTCTTCTTTTCCACTGCAGCTTCTTCATTAATTACTACTCCCTTGGCATTAGGAATGGCCTTAGGAGCAGCTTGTGGTAGCCTGATCAATGCCTCTAGAGCAACTTGCTCTTTTTCTATTCTTTCTTCCTTTGAAGTTGATACTTTTGCTTGTTCTGTAGATACTGCTGCTTCTTTTTCAATACCACAAGATACTGCTGCCTTCTCTTATGATACTACTGCTTTCACAAATTCAACACCAATTGACTCCCCCTTAATGGGTTCATCCTCCTTTGTTTTCTCCCCCTTTGTCGAAGCAGCTGCAGATCTCCTTCTCCTTCTCTTTTGCATCAATCCATACACCATTCTGTTTAAAAAAGAGATCTGGCCCTATTGAGACTTTATCAAAGTATTATGCACTCTGACAAGCTTCTCCATCTCTTTTAGTCTAGCAGCAGTTTCATCCCCTTCCTTTGCAATGGTACCAATGGCTTCCATCAATTCGTCATATGTATTGTTAGCCCCACTTTTGTATAAAAGTATGAGAAAAATCCTATAGGGAAATATCACAGAGGTGTCTACCGCAGAGGTCATCCGACAGAAGACCGAGTATTGTACAAGTGTAAAGTCACAGAACCTCTAAGACACTTCTGAGAGGTTCTGCTTACTACACCCTCTGCGATGACATTGACCCTCTGTGATAAAGTGATTGTTGCCTATCACATGACTTGCACGTGGATTCAGTTATCACCGACTCTTGTTAAACTGTTCTGATTGGTCCACGTGTCAAGACTTCTCATAGGCGGTTTAGAACAAGTATAAATAGCTAGCTTCTCATTGTATTTTATATGCTTTCAAGTACTGTAAAAGTCGAACAAGTGTTCTTCATTAGTGTTCTTCATCTATACTACGCTATTTACTCTTTATATAAGTCTTCCACTGTTTTATATTTTGTTTAGACTAATCCTAGAGTAATTCAATACCAAAATTGTGAATCTAGTGATCCAGCAATTTGTATCAGAGCGGGAATTGAATTCTTATTCAATTGATTCCGTGACTGGTATTGATTTCGGGGTTTTTTGAACACTATACTATGTTTTTGCTGTTAATTACCATCTTCTTCATCTTCGTTGTGCTTCAACAATGGCGAACTCAGTAAACGCCTCCTTCATGACTACGGGATCCCAGTCTAAACCTCCTACTTGATCCGAGAGGAGTATCCTCAATGGAAAGTGAGGATGGTGAGTTTCCTGGACGGTATTCATCCTCGGATTACGGAATTTCTCTACAATCATCCGTATGTACCTATGGATTTAATTCCTAGAGTGCCAACAACAGGTACCACTGCAAAGGTACCTGAACACTTTGAGCCAAGAGCAGTTGGAAACTGGAGCGAAGAAGATAAGGTGTTGGTAGACCTTGCGAGCAAATGCAACAGGTTTCTTATTATGGCCATTCCCCACGATCTCTTCAAGAACATCGATCATTGTCAACTGTCCATGGACATCTGGGCAGAATTGGAGAGGCAGATCGAAGGAGGAAATAAGACTCTGAAGAATAACAGAGCCATTTGCATCGATGAATACCACACATTCAAAGCAAAGGATGGTGAATGAATGGAGTCACCTCACTATGACCATGAAGGCCATTCTGGATCTAGAGGCATGGTCTCTGGCAGATCTCTATGGCACATTGAAAGGGCAAGAGCCACAAGTTAAGAAAATGAAGAAGAGCTACGGTGGCCCTCTGGCATTGGTAGCAGAAGGTGGGCAAGAGAAGAAGAAAGAAGTTAAGAAGGAAGAGAAGGAGAAGAAAAAGAAGAAGAAGGTTCTATTAGCAGAGAGCGAAGAGAGCTCAGAAGGTGAAGTGTCAGTGAAGGAGCTAATGAAACCTCTGGCACTTATCACAGAGAGTTCAGAAAAGGAGGAAAAGATTATAGAAGCTCCTACAGAAAGAACTTCTTAGAGGGAGCCAGCACAGAAGGAAGAAGAGAAAAAGAGGAGAAGCCCCCACAGAAGGTGGTGGTGTAGAAGAAGGAAGAAATCAAAGAGGGATGCTTCTGATGTGGCAAACCTGGCCACTTTGCTGTAGAATGTTGGACCAAGAATCCCAAAGCAGCACAGAAGGCTCCAAGGGATGCTGCCTTCTATAAAACGANAGCTAGTTACTGATGAATCCTCAGAGGAAGATGAGCAGAAGGGACTTCTAGCCTTTGAAGATTCTGATACAGAAGATGAGTTCTTCTGTGGGATGGCCAGAATCAATGATGATGCATCAGAAGAAGCTGATCAAGAGGTTTCTACTCTTCACCATCCTAAGTCAATAGATCTTTTTGATGAGATCATTGATAATTTTGAAACCACTCACAAAGAATATCTTGAGGAAAGTTTTCTCTCTATGAAAAGGAGATCAATCTTCTCATAGAGGAAAATGAAAGATTTTTCAGAATGTTTAAAGAATAACAATCAAAATTTGTAAATCTGGAAAAATCTTCAAAAGAAAAGATGGATAAGATACAAAAAGAGCTGAAAAGTAAAGTTGATGAGTTAAAGAAAATAGAGCATGAGAAAAGCAGTGTCACCCCTGTTAAGGAATTTTTCCAAAAAGAAAGAGAATTTCTACATCAGGACATTGTTGACAGAGAGCTCAAAATAAGAAAATTTCAGGATGCCCAAAACATTTTCAAAAAGATAAAACTCAATATGGGCAGAAGAGGCTTGGGTTTCTCTGAGTTTGATAATAAACCTTCTTTCAAAACAAATAGAACTCTAGAGAACACTTTTAGATTTTCAAAAAAATCTCAAAAGCAATATTCCAAACTCAAAATCTATTTTCAAAAGGAGAAAACTTTTGGTTGGTTCAAATTCAAGGACACCTCTTATCATGGAAAATGTAGCCTTTGAAGACTACATTGACTCTTTCTCACCTTCTGAAAAGAAGGATTCCATTCAAAGGAAATTTTTAAGTCAGAGTCAAATTGGTGTCTTTAAATTTGGACAAACAGAGACCCACGAGGATTGTGCCTTTGTATGCACAATTCGCTCTCTAGAAAAGAAGTTGTCTACAGAAGCTTCTGAATTTTTTCCTACATATTTCACTAAAGCCTCTGTTGATGAGTCTCTCTGTGAAGAAAGCTCTATTGTAGATCCTTCAGTTTTAAGTCAAAACATCTAAAGAGTAGTCATATCTGACAGAGACCATCTCACTTCAGACTCTGAAGTTAAGAGCTCCTCTGATTCAGAATCAGACCTATGTTCAGAAGTATCCATACCTAGTTCTTTTGAATATGAAACAAGTAATGATTTCTTTAACAATGATACTTCTGAGCATGAGTCTGTCTCTGACTTTGAAGAGAGTCCTACCCAAGTGATAGAAACTGACATCATTGCACAAAGGTCTATTGGGCAAGAAATGGTAAACATCCCAATTACCAGTATTGCCTTAACAAATAAAAGGACAGGGGTAAGAATTTGCCCTGATTTCATGGACTTGTGCATCAATGTCTTGACCTCTCTGGACCTTGAGAAGAGAGAAAAGGAAAAACTAAAATAAAGTGACTCTCAAAGAACTATTTCTAAGCCTCGGAAGCCAAAGTTTACATGGCAGCAGAAAGAAAAATAGCCTCAAACTAATATCTCTTCCATCTCAGTAAGTGCAGGTAAACCAAAGGAGGGGACTAAACAGAAGAAAGCTAAAAGTAATTTCAAAAAGAAGCCTAGATTAGGAAAGAATTCTTGTAATAAGAAGCCTACATCTAAAAATGGCTTTAAAAAAAAAGCTTATGTACCCTTCTTTAAGAATTTTAATGAAGAATTCAAAAAGGCCTCTTGTAATGTTTCTTTGTGTGGGTGTTTCAAGATCATAAATGCTTTATCTCAACATCTTCACCATCATTCCTGTCTGGTCTCACACCTTAAGAACAATGGTTCTAGGGTGAACAAAGGACATTTTGGCAATTCTCCTTCACAGAAAGCTAAGACCAAATCACAAAATACTCTGGCACACTGTATACAAGCTAATCAGAGAGGACCCAACTGGAGATGGGTACCTAAGCTAAATGTTGTATGATTGCAAAGGGCTCCACATGTGTCTACCTGGGTTGTTGATTCAGGGTGCTCAAGGTACATGACAGGGACACAAGAGCTTTTGTCATCATACTTAAAAAGAGAAGGAGGCTCTGTGGCCTTTGGAGGGAACCAAAAGGGCAAGATCAAGGGTTATGGCATGATAGTAAAGGGTGAGGTAAAGATGAATCAAGTGTCATACGTTGATGGTCTGAAGCATAACCTTATCATTGTCAGCCAGTTGTGTGACAATGGGTTAGATGTTCTTTTTAAACTTAAGCATTGCATTATGTATAAAACTAACACTTTGACAGAAGTTATGAGAGCCAAGAGAAGGGAGATTTATATCTTCTTTTTTTTGATACTCTGGAAGCTAAAGATGAAGTTTGCCTTGTATCTTATGTGAAGAGTGAAGAAGCCTGGCTATGGCACACCAGGTTCTATCATTTAAATTTTCACACTCTTGACAAGCTGGTTAGACTTAAGTTAGTTAAAGGACTACCTAACATAAAGTTTGAGAAGGATCATCTATGTTCAGCATGTGAAAGGGGGAAACTTAAAAGGTCTTATCATAAAACAATGTCTAATCCTACCTATGATAAGCCTCTGCAAATGATGCATGGTGATCTCTGTGGTCCCGTCTCTGTGCAAAGTCTTGGAGGTAAGAAGTACATACTTGTACTTATTGATGAGTTCTCGAGGTTTACATGGGTAGAGTTCATAAGAAAGAAATCTCAAGTTCCTTTAATTCTAACTAATCTACTAAAGAGGTTGCAAGTTCTACATGGTCAACAAGTTAGAGTGCTTAGGAGTGACAATGGTACAGAGTTCAAGAACTCTACAACTGAAGAGTACCTAGCCTCTGCCGGAATTACACACAACTTCTCAGCACCAAGGACACCTCAACAAAATAAGGTGGTAGAAAGAAAAAACAGAACTTTAGTAGAGGCTGCAAGAACCATGCTAAATGCTTCTGTTCTACCTCTCTCATTTTGGGTAGAAGCTGTCTCTACTGCATGCTTTACTCAGAATAGGTCCTTGGTAGTCAAGAGATTTGAAAAGACACCATACCAGCTTCTTCATGACAAAAGGCCCAATATTAAATTCTTCCATATGTTTGGTTGTAAATGTTATGTGCTCAATAACAGGGAACAACTTGGCAAGTTTGATCCCAAAGGGGATGATGCTATCTTTATTGGATATGCATGGGACACTGTAGCTTAAAGAGTCTACATCCCTAGAACTCAAATTTTGGTTGTGAGCACTAATGTTAAGTTTGATGACACCTTTCAGGTTACTCAAGATAAGTTCAATGAAGAATTAAAGACCCAAGCTGAAAAATCACCAAACGCAACCATTACTCATGAATTGGAGCAACTCTTCACAGAATGGTATGAAGATAAAGTTAAAACTGACAGAGCCTCTGCGAGTTTTGCCAAAAGCTCTGAAGATCAACCTTCTGTCACAGAGGCAAATCCCTCTTCAACAAGAATTTCAGGGCCATCATCTTCTGATCCTCTTCCAAGTGGTTCTTCATCTCTAGAAGTTTCAATCACACAAGGCACTCAAGAACAAGTCCCAATCTCTTCAGAACCTCTTCCAACCAATGTTGTCTCTTCAGAACCGTCATCGTCTCACGATTCTTTCTCAAAAGTCCAAACTCAAACTCTTCAGAATGTTGATCCCAATGCCTAATCCGCCACATGTTACCAAGTGGACAAAGAGTCATCCTTCTTCTCAAATTTTTGGAGAACCCTCTGCCGGAGTCAAGATAAGGGCCACTACAAATTTCTGTTTATTTGCATGTTTCGTGAGCGAAATTGAGCCCAAAACGGTTGCAGAAGCTCTGGCTGATCCCTTATGGGTTGATGCCATGTAGGATGAGCTTCTCCAGTTTGACAGAAACTTCGTGTGGACACTTGTACCTCTGCCAAATGGTAAGTTGGCAATTGGTACTAAGTGGGTTTTTCGTAACAAGAAGGATGAACAGGGAATCGTGGTGAGAAACAAGGCAAGATTACTGGCCAAGGGACATTACCAAGAGGAGGGTATTGACTATGAAGAAACCTTTGCTCCGTTTGCTAAATTGGAAGCCATTCGCATATTTTTGGCATATGCAGCTCACAGAGGGTTCAAGGTATACCAAATGGATGTAAAGTCAGCCTTTCTAAATAGCAAGCTCAAGGAGGAAGTGTATGTCAAGCAACCTCCAGGGTTCGAGAATGAGAAATACCCAAACCATGTCTACTTTTTAGACAAAGCTCTCTACGGCTTTAAACAAGCCCCCAGAGCTTGGTATGAGCTATCTTCATTTCTCTCTTCCCATGGATTTCATAGAGGTACAACTGATATCACTTTGTTTTATAAGAAAAATGATGATGATATCCTGTGAGTACAAATATATGTTGATGATATCATTTTTGGGTCAACTAATGTTTCAATGTGCAAAGAGTTTGAGCTTCTGATGCATAGCGAATTCGAGATGAGCATGATGGGAGAGCTCACATTTATTTTTAGGACTACAAGTGAAACAATCTTCTGAGGGCATATTCATCAACCAATCCAAATATGTCAATGTCCTCTTGAAGAAATATAAGTTGAATGAAGCCTTTCGCATGAGGACACCAATGGCCCCCGGCCTTAAACTTCACAAGGACTTGAATGGACCCCCTGTAGAGAGCAAACTCCACAGAGGTATAATTCGCTCTTTATTATACCTCACAGCAAGTAGACCAGATGTTATGTTTTCTACTTGTCTCTGTGCTAGGTATCAACCCAATCCCAAAGAGTCACATCTTGCAGCCGTAAAGAAAATTCTGACATATTTAAAGAAGACACCTTCTTTGGGCCTTTGCTACCCTCTGCACTCACACATTGATCTAGTTGCGTATACCGATTCGGATTATGGGGGATGTCAAGTGGATCGCAAAAGTACCTCTGGAAGT
>LUCG01041292.1:0-20610 GCA_001633085.1 Carthamus tinctorius | reverse complement strand
GGAACCCTCTCTGATTAGTACCCAACCCTCTCAACCCTCCCAAACCAAATACCTAATAAAAATATTTTTAATATAAAATAAGAGAAATAGAGAGAAAGGAAGAGAGAGAGAGAGGGTTCACTTTAGCTAACCGCGGCTTCCCCACACCGCCTCCCAACCCGCCGGTCACGTGCCGGTACCCGCCGAAGCCAGCGGGCTCGCCGGCTCCCATCCCCACACCGCTACGCATAGCCTTAGAAGGATTACATAGTTATTAAAATTATGAATATCAATAATGGATTTAACTCTCAAGTATTAGTTGTTGGACGCTATTTTGTACCAAAAAAGTGTTCCACCTAATGAAATTGAATAAATTGATAATCTTGACCCGTAAAAGTAGTTATTCTGATAGTAACATAGGAAAATCCCAATAAACATCAATTTTTTTAAAATAAATAAACATTACATTATTAATTTTTACAAGGTTTTTTTTTTGGAAGAGGTATCCCAGACCACATTGGGCCCAGACTAATCCTCGGCAATTTTTGGGCCGAAGCCCGACTGCTAAAGCATGCAGCCTGGGGTCGAAGCCCCCGTACCTCCAGAATGCGTCCCCCAGGGCTCGAACTCGGGTTCACCACTATGTAGTGCCCATGCTTTTACCACTAGGCTAACACTCCTTTGGTTAATTTTTACAAGTTATTCTTGACATATTAACAAAGAAGTGCTAAAATACAATGAAAAAATAAAACAAAATGACCATACATTTTCATTGATCAACCCAAAATAAAACTTATAATCATATACATAGAGAACTAATATTTGAGGAGCAAATGAGTCTTGAAAAGTATTTTTCTTAATCCAAAATCCAAAATAAATTCCTTAATTCTCATAAAGGATAAAATTCGCCCCAATCGGTCAACACAATATCAAAGTGGTTAAAAACCAAACCAAAATACGATAAATAACAAACCAATATAAGTCTCAACTACAACTGAGAGTATCATAAAGTCAAAAGGAAACTAGCTAACATCTCGGTCTCTAGTGCCAATCCAACTTGTAACTCAAACCTTCTATTTCCCTTTGGACGACCCGGCCCTAGCAATCTTTCCTGAAAATGGTTTTAAAGAAACATTTGGAAGAAAACGAGGGTTAGACCGAGAGGTCTAGTGAATTCCCGATATTTAAAATAACGATCATAGTTTAACATTTCAACAAAACCAAGAGATTTGGAGGAAACACGGAGGCCATACGATCCACGTGCTTAAAACAAATTCAAGTCACGCCAAGAGTTTACATTGAGACCAAGTTCATCCCAATGTTTATCTAAGGGACCAAGTTCATCCCGAAGATCAGATAAGGGCCAAGTACACCCCAATATTTATCTAAAGGACCAAGTCCATCCCGAAAATAAGATAAGGGCCAAGTCCACCCAAATCAATAGCTAAGGGACCAAGTCCATCCCATAGCCTCGATATCGCCTCCGCGTGACCCGCACCCATTCATCACAAGTTATAACCCAATCAAATAATTACCACATCTCAAACCATATAATTGAAATAAAAGAATGCATACGAGTATTTCATGTTCAAACATCATGTGAAGTATTAAACCATTTCCAGCACATGTAAAACATTTAGAAATCATTTAGAGTTTGAGTAAAAGCGCAAGGAAACTCACCTGAAGCTCGGCACCAAAAGAAATCCCCAAAAACGCCCAAAAAGTACAAACTGAAACCTGTATTTAAACCACACCGAAAAGTGTTAAATCCTACTCAAAATACCTTAATTAATCATAATTAAAGTCTCTAAGAAACCCCATGATGACATCCCACACTTAGACCTCTCTAAGGGCTTAAACACCACAAAGAGTTTAAGGTTCTGCCTAAACTCCCCGGGTGCGAAACATTTTTCCCCGGGCGTGAAAAGCATCAGCACCAAAAATCATTTTCTATCAAAACTCTCCAACTTTATGGATCCAATCATCACTCTTAGGTGAGTTTTCATTCCAAAATCACCATTTCAGCTCTAAATAAACCACAATCAAGTCTCAATTAGATCCCAAATCATATCCTATCATTATTAAAACCAAAACCCTCAAACATCTATAGATTAAACTTTACTTCCAAAAGCATTTTGTTCCAAAAATCACCCAAAATGGGTTTTTCATCAAAACACTTAACACAAACCCAATTCCAATCTATTTGCATCAAATCCAACCAAAATAATAATAGAGGAGATAGATTGAACCATTGATTTTATCTTAGATATTAACAATTAAAACCCCATCAATTTCCATGAATCTAAATGACAAAATCCTAACAAAGAAGATGAGTAACTCCATTAATGGAGCCCTAGAACACAAGGATTAGAATTCATACCTCAATAGATGCTCCTTAAAGATCCAAGACCCTCAAATTGATGATTTCCTCTTCAATCAATCCTCTTCTCCAATGTTCCTTCAAGACCTCACACACACACACCATTGATTTTGATTTACCTAAATGAGGACAATGGAAGAAACCCCTAATTCTATTAGTTTCCAATAATACAAATTATCCCCTTAAGTTAGAAAAATCCCACTAAAGCCACCAACTTTTAATTAGCTTATGTTAACAGACACGGGATGTTACAGATCAACCCAAAATAAAACTTATAATCATAAACGTATAGAGAACTAATATTTGAGGAGCAAATGAGTCTTGAAAAGTATTTTTCTTTTATATCCTTTTTCTATTTCAGAAGACCAATAATAGTAATTTTCACAATATTAGCTCGTTTTGATTTATAGGTAAAGAAACCGTCTTCCTTAATTCTAATAATACAATACATATTTGTTTAAAAGATATTATAAAAACTCAATTGTTTAAAACCTAGCGTGAGATGTGGCGGCAAGACCAAACCTCAAGCCTTGGAAGCCATAACGAGGCCATGATGTTTCTTTAAGGCGTGATTTATAACGACAAATTTCTGTATCATATACAATATTATATACATAAACATATATTTTCTTACTATTACTCTATGAATCAATGATAAAAAACAATCTAAACTAAATTATATAAAAAACCAACAAATAAAACATTAAAAATATAAGTTATAACCTAACGTCGTGTTATAGAAAATCACACATTATACCAGAACATTTGTAACATAACGTGACGTGAGAAACAAGCTTTAAGCCACAACACACAACGACGACTGTTGCAACAAGCTTTTTCAAACATGGATTAAAACATGAGAATTGGTTGAATTATTATTCGGATCTTCCTTTCAATTCGGGTCGGGTCGGGTCGGGTCAAGTATAGGGCATCTATTCATCGCCATATCCGCAGATGCGCCACGTGTACGTACACACCTGCGCATTTTAACATTCGCCGCCCCATCGTCCAACTTTCACGGCGGCGCTCTCCCACCCCTCCCCTCTCTCAAAGAAAATAAAACACACCATGTCGGTTACCACCACCACTCTCTTCCCACCAAACCCCCTCACGCTTCCCCACCTTAGCTCCCATGCACCTCGCCGCACCCTACCTTTCCCCATGGCGACCATCCTCCGCCGCCATCTAAAAAACCCTATCCGCCGCCGATCCCTCGCCGTCGCCGCGGCGGCCGTCCGCCAACAACAAGACACCACTCTCTGGACTCCGGCTCCCCTAGCGAACGTGAAACCGGCCGCCGAGTCCCTGTTTCACGTAACGATCGACGTCTCAGATTCGCCTGATCTGGCCTCATCCTACACCCTAGCCGGCCAGTATCTCCAGCTCCGGATCCCCGATGTCGAGAAGCCGTCGTTCCTAGCGATCGCTTCGCCTCCGTCCATGGCGTCCACGAACGGCGTTTTTGAGTTTTTGGTTAAGAGTATCGCCGGATCCACGGCGGAGCTTTTGTGTGGCCTAGGGAAAGGGGATTTTGTGGAGTTGAGCCCGGTTATGGGGAAAGGATTCAGTACAGATCGAATATCTCCGCCTGAAGATTACCAATCCGTTTTGATTTTCGCAACAGGATCAGGAATCAGGTAAATTGTTTCTCAATTTTGGATATTCACTCCGTATTGCAAGCTTGGATTGATTTCAATCTATAGGTGCTAGATACCACACAAGGTTACAAATGTCTGCGATTTGTTGAAGGTTTTGCTAGATGGACTTCACATATGTTCAATTCTCTGATGGTTGGATCTGTATGTTGCAATATCTGCAAAAATTGTATATTTTTTCAAAAGCATTAAGCAGCAGAAACTGTGCTAAGTTTTGGATACTTTCCTGTTAATTTTGATAAGAAAAACTTGCAAGGAGTTGATATATTTAGCGGTATTTACAGCAGAAATCGAGGTTTTATTTGATAAGATGTTAGAAACGTATGGTTGATATTGAGCAAGCTAATAAGGTTGGATCTAGTTTGATAAGATTCTGGCAATATTTGTGATGAGTGTCATGGATGGTGTTCTTTATAATGATCAAAAAGACATCACAGTCGCTGCATCTTGTAATTAACAGATGCCACTTTAGAAGTAACGCAAGTTTCAGTAACCGGTAAGCTGTTAGAGTACACGAGATACCAAAGTTAAAGGAAGCAGTTAGTGGATTAGAGATGGGGTTATATGACATTTTATGTTTGTTGAGAAATGTAAGGTCTTGCATATTAGCTGACTCAGTTAATATGATATTTACATGAAAAGTGAATATAATAGGCAGTGTGAGACATTGTACGGTTTAGAGTCATGTAAATGTGGGGTGTTTGTGCGTGTTGTCCTACATTGTATTAAAGTATGCATCATGTTACTTGAAAATCCTGTGTTGTCATCATGCCGACCATAGCGCTTCTTTGTTCATTACGAACCATTTGAGTGTGGATGGAGAACATATGGCCAATGCTTTTTAATTAGTATCAAGTGTTCCCAAAATACCCTCTTTTTTCCGCACACTTCACACAAGCCTGGGTTGTTCACGGAAACAACTGCTTTACTCTGTTGGGATAGAAGTCAGTTATGTGTACATCTTACCTCTCAAACCTCACCTCTGGGTGGGATACATTGGGCTTGCTTGGTTTGGTTTGGTTTGGTTTATTTCCAAAATAGCAAAATTAGCAGGTTCCATGTGTGAATGGACTTCAACGTCTCTATGTAAGACCTTCTAGGTTAAGATTTAAGAATCTACGTTATTACTGTTGTAGCCTCGTGTGTTGAAATGTCTTATAGATTACAACATGTTCATGATTGTCACATGCTGCTATGGTGTATATTTTTATTGGTATTTCTCTGTACAAGTTGCTCATTTCTGAATTCTGATACTGTATCTCATGCAGCCCTATTCGGTCTTTAATCGAATCAGGCTTTAGTGCAGACAAGAGATCAGATGTGAGGTTATATTATGGTGCAAGAAACCTTCAAAGAATGGCTTATCAGGTTTTTTTGAGCTTTATTTTTTTCTGTTATTTATTTTTATCCTCCAATGATTCTGATATTGCATTTTGTTGAACAATTATAGGATAGATTCAAAGCCTGGGAATCTTCTGGAGTTACTATTGTGCCTGTTTTGTCCCAGCCTGGTGATAGTTGGGTCGGTGAAACCGGCTATGTGCAGGTAGACTCCTTTGCATTTTTTTTCTTCTCGTCGGTCTATTAAGGTCTTTCACTTCACCATGCTGCCAACTTGTCATGACTTTTGCTCCATGTATTGAGCAGGCAGCGTTTGCAAGAGCTAAAAAAGCGTATGCACCTGAGTCAACTGGTGCAGTCCTTTGCGGTCAAAAGCAGATGGCTGAGGTTAGCTTATAAATTTTTAATACCCAATTACTTGGCCTAAAGTTATCATTGTTATAAGATATTGTTCTGTTTATCTTCTCTGCTGTACTGGTTTTCTATTCCTTGAAAACATGGGTTGTGTCAAAGATGAATTATCTAACCATAAGATAGCTACGAGAATAAGTTTAGACAATCGATGAAACGATATTCTTTTGGCAATAGTCAAGTACATGGCACAAATGTAACTTGATGTTTTGAAAATAACTGCAAGCGTATGGTGTCATAGCATACAAGTCTTTCTAATATTCATGAAAATAGGTTTCTGACTAAATATACAAAAGGTGACTTTACACGTTTACTTTTTTGAAGATTTTTTGATATCATCATGGTGGATATGGAATTTCCGCAAAAGAAACCTTTCTATGTGTACTAAATATTAACAGACTCCTCCATGAGATTCTGATTGAAACTGACAAAACCCGTTGCGACTTTAGTAAAGAGAGAAACACATCACATTCAGTTTGCTATTTTAACTGCAAGCTTTCCGTTGCCTTGTGCTTTGCAACGCCACTGACTCATTGTTGTTGGAGAACAATTCCTATGTTTTGCTGAATGGTCATCTGAGCCACTTGAAGTTTGTGTTATGATGGTCTAAACCGCATTCCGTTTCATAGCTTATGATAAACCTAGGTGGGGTATAAGTGGATCCGAAAAGAACCTCGATAATCGGGGACTTTCTTCTTATTTGTCGATACACTTCAAAACATCAAAAATAGACGTAAACGTCCCATCTGCATCTAGATACATTTGAAGTTGTTCCATGATTTGATTAGTCCTAGGAATACAAATACATTTGTATTTAAGTGTGTGCAAAATGCTGAAAGTTGAATGTGTGTTGCAGGAAGTGACTTCAATTCTTGTTGGGAATGGAGTAGCTGAGGAGAAGATCTTGAAGAACTTCTGAGGCCCAATTAATTGAGTGGATTGTTGTACAATTGTTGCTTTGCAAAGCTGGGAAATCATAAAATAACACACCATAGATACCATTTTTGAGATTATGATGTAAATGTACAATTGCAATTGTTACTTAAATTCACAGAAAACGCCCAAAAGCTGGGTTCAAATGTGGTAGTGGTCCGGTTTTTGTACTATTTAGACCTTTCATTAATTTAGTTATGTCACATTTGAAATTTGAATGTGATCAGCCACATCAAACAAAGTGTACTTCTGCGTATCATTTAGTCCATAAAGAATGAATCTGTTCTCTCATTGATGTGAGATTTTTGGTCTTTTTATCAGCAGCTTAACCAGTTTAATGGGATTATGGGGTCAGCCATACATGATGTTTGGTTTTTGTACCGCAGCTTGCTCGAGCCCGTCCAGCCCGCTGGATCCCGTAGGGGCGTTACGGATAGCCTTACAGGTCCCTTTAAACCGATACAAGACAAGTGCCAACATGTACTAATATTTCTCTATTTGGTATATTGAATATCAACGGTGTAACTTTTAACTTCTTTTTATAAAATATTTTAATTTCTGTAAGTTCAATTTAGCTTTTTTAAACGTGACGTATTTGGCAGCAAATTCAAACTGTCACTCATCACAAAATTTAAAGACTTCTAAAGTTGGTACAAAATCAATACTAACAATTACCAATAAAAAAAAAAGCTTGTTTATGCATAGTAACTGGTACACAAAATTGGAAAAAAGCTGGTACAATACAAGTCCAAGCCATTGCATAATTCTTTCATATGTACCAAACAATCAAACACTTACCCTTTTATTAGGTGAGCATGGTAAAAACAAAGACTCTTACCCAATACGATGCATAATAAGAAGCAAAACTTTTGCTCAAGTAGAGACATAGCAAGAACCGAGAATCTTATTCATGAGTGAGGGAGAAAACTTGTATCGCGTGAACGCTTGCTAGGTAAAAAGATGTATACCAACAATTTGATGGCCAAGAATGTCAACCAGTCACCATATGTAAACAACCACTTAATAACCTTTCCTCTGATAGTCTTAGAAGAAACCGATCTTGACATGACTAAGAGGCCATTCACTAAACTTTTATCGGATAAACGTTTACCGATATCATTTCCTTACCTATTGAGCAGCACAAAGACCAAGAAGCTAACCTGTATTAATTGAGCATATAGCAAGGACCTAGAAGCTAGTCCAGGAAGAAACAAGACAAGGATCACAAGTCTTACCCACTAAGTTTGAAAAAACGACTCTTACCGGTAAATGCTTACCGTGTTTAAGATGCTTACCAACAATTCATTTTCATGGACAGAGATGTTACAAGATAAGGTAGATGAAGGTCAAACCCTTGCCGGTAAGTGTTTTACCTGGTGAGAATTTGATAAACGACCACCTTACTTGTCATACCCATAAAAGTTACCCATAACCATAAGACCAAAAGATGCATAAAGGAACTTCAAGTTGCAACATCGTCACAAAGAACACGGTTAAGGCACAATGAACATATAAGTTTTTAAGGTACTAAGTTTGAAGACTAAAAAAGAACATAAGTTTTCAAGTAAAAAAGCATATAGAAGAACAGCCTCATTCAGATCACGCCTACAACAAACCTAAACTATCTGACCCTCTTCAACTCCATCACTATCACCACTCCCATTTTCAGGACACCTTCCATTCAGCTCAGCCTCATTCCGGGGCTCGTTACTCCTCTCCCGTGGTTCATCAGATTCATCTTTACGGTTGTGGTGGTGGTGGTGATGATGATCCTTGTTATGCCCATTTCTTCTACCAGTTTCTTCACAATTATCATCAGACGACTTACCCAGTGATCGGCTTCTTCTCCTATCAGGGTCAGACTTCGGTTCATGGCTTTGGGACCTACGATGATGATGCTTATGGCGCTTCGTGTGGTGCCTTTTAACAGTGTCTTCAAAGCTAGAACTATCTGAATCACCGGAGTCTGAACGTCTATGACGTTTCTGATGATGATGCTTTGAATGCCTTCTCTTCCTAGTCGCACCATCATATTCATCACTTGATGAATCTGAATCCCTCGATCTCATTTGTCTATGATGTTTGTGATGCTTCGAGTGTCTCCTCTGCTTCACCGCACCTTCATCCTCTGAATCATCGGAGTCTGAATCTTCAGAGTCTGATCTCGAGTGATGATGATGACGTCTATGCTTCTTATGAACTCGCCTCTTCCTGCGCTCCTCTGATTCGCTTTCAGACGAGTCGTCGCTATCGTCACTCGAACTCGAAGATCTCCTCTTTGGTTTGTGTTTTGATCTCTTCTCGTGCTTCCTATGCTTCTTGTGAGTCTTCTTTCTCGATTTTCTGGCCTCATCCTCGCTGCTTTCACTTCTGCTGTCGCTATCGGATGCCGAGATGGATCTTCTCTTGTGCTTTGCGGTCTTCGGTTTCCTTGAATTGGCTTCAATGGCAGCTTCGAGCTTCTGCTGCCATTTCAAAGGGGCTTCTTTCTTTTCCAGCACGCGCTTCTTTTTCTCTTCAACCAGCTGGATAAACGTCTTGCAGTCCATTCAGATGTAAAAACCAAATGAATATCTGCATTATGGTATGATGACGACCGGGAGTGCATCTCAAAGAGAGAATGACACAATGTTAGTTACTCTATCTTAAAATGTCCAAAACAGCTAATATTAAACATAGAAAACTAGTTCGTAATTAACTGCAAAAAAGATACATCATGCAAGAGTGTGAGCCCGCCCTTAACAAATGTGAATGGAAGACTCATTTCAAAATCTTCAAGCATGTAAAAATCAAGTTCCACCCAATTCAACAAGAATTCTATCATGATTTTTATTATTATATTCACTTGGATAGTAAGTGGTACAATTTTACTACAATAAAATTATCAAAGAATTAAAAGATCTGCATTTCCAAAATGCAAATCAATACTAAATGGCAAAAAACAAGAGAAGCAAAGGCCATCATATGTTACCCCTTAAATAATCTTTTAGGCTTTACATCATCTCATAGCAAATTTGAAACTTAGCTAAACAAGCCACTAGTCTGCCTTAAGAACATGCAAATTTTCTCAAACAAAAAATAAATAAATAATTAGTTTGGGTCTCTTACCTTATTTGAATGGCCAATACACCAACGTTTGAGATTCCTTTTGAAAACCAAAATCCCAAACTTGGAGACACAAATCTACGAAAGAATCTGCAAGAATTAAGAATCAATCATTTTTTGGGCACCAAGGGAAAAGCGAATGTGTAATGAACCGTTAACCAAGTAAAAAACATTGCAAAATCTAAGAAGACATCAGACATCAACTAAGAACTTAAAGCAAATTTTAATCTGAAAATCTTGAAACAGAATCACATTCTTGACCCTGGGGATATACAATGAACAAAAGCAATTCTACTATGTCGTTTCAAAAGGGAAAAAGACACATAATGCAATAGGATAAAGCATCACAACATAATCCTTTCATTGCAAATAGAGGGTACAGTTTCACTTTGGTCATACAGAGTAACTTTCAAGATCTTAATTAGCACCTACTCTCTGAATTTTACCAACTTAGAAACGAAAGATACCAGTACTGCGAAAAGTTTCAACAATGAAGTTGAATTCTTTTTCTGAAACATATGGAGTATGAAAATGAAGCCCTCGATACAGATAAATAAACCTAATTAATTCCGGAAAAGCAAAAAAATTGGTCAATTTCTTAAAAAATTCAAATCCCTAAACCTTGATTCACCAACAAGCAAATTCAAACAAAACCCTAGAACCAAGAAAATCATAATTTCACCGTTCGATTTACCGAAAAAAAATAATCAACTAGTCAAAGGTCGCCCAACGGAAAACGTAACCACGAATTTTGCCATCTTCTAGAAAATTTACAAATCCTTAAAACTCGGTTCATCAACAAATAAGTCCAATAAAACCCTAGAACCAAGAAAATCACGATTTCCACATTCGATTGACGAAAATAATCACCTAATTCACAGATATCTAACAAATCAAACGAAATTTAACAAACCCTAAGCATAGAACCCAAAATAAGAAGACAAATTGAGGAATCAAAATGAAACCAAAGGGATCAAAATTCACATACCTGGAACGAATCGTGAAGAAGGAAGTGAGAAATTGGATCTGGCGCTTTGCTTTTTTATAAGCAAAAAGCAGCCACGATTTTGAATTTCTTCTCTCTACCAGCTTTTCTATCTGGAAACTTCCTGGGAGGAGCTCTTGCTTTTTATCCAAGAAAACCGTGTTGACCTCTGGGACCGGTTTTCAAATTAGGGCTGGGCCGGTGATTGGTTCAAACCGGACTGAACCGGGTCCTACCCGAAAGAATCAAATGAATATGCTCTTAATAATGTTTTCATTTATATATCGCTATATGTATGAATAATTGCAATTGATTAAATTATTGGCTATTAATGAAATTATTTGTTTTTTAAATCATTTTACTATAGAAAACAAATATACATGTACTTTTTATGAAAAGATCAATTATATGTTACTTTTTATATGCGATCCATTAGGTTTATGTCTCTTTCGAAATCATAATGAATCTGAAGTTAAAAGCTAAAAATTAAAAAAGATGGCACCGATGGAATTCAAACTTGGGTGGAAGAGAAGTCTTGCAAACCAACTCCACCTTGGGAAACATGTGTTCTCTCATTGTGGTTTCAAAATACATACGCGGAGACATGACAAATTGATATGGTGTCACTTTCCATGACCCTGTTATCTTTTATACTACGACAAAGGAAATAAGCTGGTGGTTTGTGCTACCATATCCAATATATTGGGTCTGTCCGGCTGTCCCTGACTAGTCGAACCGATCAAAACCATTTTGATTTAGTCAATTTGGTAATTTAGGTTGTTCTTAAAAAACGCATCTAACCATTCATTTTTCTAAGACTAAAGCAGTGTGGAGAGTAGCGCATGCTTTGCATTAGTGGGCAAGGAGCTAAGGAGAACGTATTAATCATAAAAATAATATTCAGAAGTCTCATAAATTATAAGTGGTTTGATTAGGCCAAAACAATCGTCCAACACTTCAAATCGTGAACCAAATTGTATATATTGGTTTAATAATGACTCAAACTGATCAGCCAAGTAATGTATGGCCCACTCAACCAAACTGACTACATTGAGTTTATCTAATCTCCCAGTTTTTGGACCTAGATGTAATGTAACGTCAAAATGAGGCCGCACAAATGTTGCCTAGTCTTGAAAATACCAAAGACTGATTAGAAATTAATTGAAAAGTCATCAGTTTGATTGTAAACCATGGAATTAATTTGAGCCTTTGACCTCTTTAGGAGGTCAGGAGTTTAAACTTCAGAAAAGGTGGGGAGGGTAAGTTTAAACTTCACAAAAGGTGGGAAGGGTGTGTGACTTTATTTGTTGTATTTACTGTATATAAATATTATATGCTTATAAAAACATAGTAGTTACGAGTCTTGATCACTATAAAGAAATTGCGTATTGAAACATTCTCCCTCAAGTTCCAAAAGGAACCCAACAAGGAGTCGTGTTTTTGTGTGTGTTTCATAATGCTAAACAACACAAGAAGGAAGCAGCAAGCTCTAAAAAACCACAAGGGTTCCTAGTGGTAAAGGCTTGGTCTTCGAAGGGTGAAAATACCTGGAGGTCCCAGTTCGAATCCTAGGAGCAGCAAAATTCGCCCATGTGGTCACGGAGGTTCACCTGCGATGACTTCGGGTTATTCGTAAAGCGAGTAGTCGCCCTAGGACTAGTCAGCTCGCAAAGCAGATCGGATACCTCGGTTAATTAAAAGAAAAGCTCTAAGAAGAAATCATCGAATTAAGATATAGTTTCTAAGTGAAGTAATTGGGATTTAAGAACATCATTTTAAGTTCGAGACATACGTTTATTGGTTAATTCAAGATTTATATAAAAAATGCCTATGAATTTTTTTTTTTTTGATAACTTGGCCTCTAGACTTTGATCCACTAAACGCTAAATTATTTTATTCTTACATCTTGTATTATCATATGATGATTTATGCAATAATTTATTTATACAATTTGAAATGTATATTCCATATTCATAAGTGTTCACTGTGCAAATTTAAAAAAAAAAATATGAACTCTATATGTAAACCGGTTATATTGCATATAAAGGGATTTCATACTTGCTAGCTCGAATGTAAAAGAACAAATTGAATTAAAACCATTTGTTGTTTTAAGATTAAGATTACATATTATTAGATATATCGATTTTTCTTGCTTAAGTTTATTCTTATAAGTTACAATTTTAAATAACAAGTTATGATTGTTAAGTTCACAATCTCAAAATTGGGAGGAAAACCAAGTAACTAACAATTAAAGTTAAAATACTAGTAAAAAACAAATTTGAGAAATCTGACAAGAATGTTCCTTGAACTGATATCTTTTTTGTGAATTTTGTATCTCAACTTACAGTTATGCTATTTCAAGCTCAAGGTTCATATATCGTCTTCACTTTGTCAAACATGCTTGAGCTTGAGCTCGAGCTCTAGCCTTGTTTATGGTTTGCACAAAATTACCTCTCAAAGACCAAATAATAATATTTCTCCAACAATAGTCGTAAAAGTACATGAACAAAAATAATAAATTCAATGCATGAATTCACATAACATATTAATATGGGTGAGGCTAATTGCACCAAAAAAAATTATTAATACACCATTTACCTCTCACACACATTACCATCACCAACTGTTTTTTACATTCCCAATATCAGGATGACCTGATTTTGACATAAAGTATGGTGCAAATAACAATTCCCATTAAAATGTGTTGTGCTCTAAAATTAGTGGAATGGTATAATAATATATAGATATATACTATAAAGTCGTTATTTAGTCCATCCTTACTCATATATGCTTTCAATATAAAAATAAAATCATATATGATTCAACCGTACTTATATTTTTATTTTTTTTAAATTTTATACTTGTTTAGACACCTTTCTATAAAACTCCACATATAAAATTCATAAAAATCTGAAATATACAATAAACATTTTTAACCCTACTGATACCACAAAATAATTAATAAATTTCAGCATTTTTTAATAAAATTAAACATTAATTCTCTATTATCCTTTTAAAATAAAAATTTGCTATCCCCATACAAGTATGCATTATACATTACACAAGTTTACATCTAAAGCATATATAACTTTTGCATCATGATATCCAGGATTGCATGGGAATAAATGGGTCCAAAATCCAACCACATTAATAAATAGCAATATAATCCAAAACATACAGCTGGATAACCACATTCAGCCAGTATTACAGACAAAACAACACCTGCAATGACCTTCCACTTTAAAAATACCACTGCCCAAACGATAACTCCATTGGATCCCACATCTTTCACATTTTTTTAAAGGAATATAATCTATACACAAGACAAATGAGAACATCAAGATTCAATTTTGATCAAATGCCAAGTTCCAAAAACTGACCACAAACCACCCCTCATCTCATTACTTGCATCATCATCCCAACCTAACCGATTCAAAATAGTCGAACCCCGTGTAAAAGAGGTCTTTTCGGGCAGAAATCGAGCTTAGATATACAACAAACATGTTCATTGGAAACCTAGAGAAATATTACAAGAATGGGAGCACTACCTTGAGAAACAAAACTAGAGCTATGGCTATGGAGGAATTGAACAATGGGTTCACCAAGGAGCAACCACTAGAGAAACTTCCACTAGGCCCATTTGCAGATGGAGGGAGTACTATGCTTGAGCTGCTGGATGGCACCACTGAACCTGGAAGACCACCACCGCCAGCTGCACCGCCAGCTTGGGAAGGTGAAGGTGATGGAGCCAACGCCATGTCTGGGCTCACCACGGTGGGTGGTGCTGTTACTGGCGGAACCTGCTGTGGCCCTGAAACACGTTTAGCAACCGAAAAACATCAGTTTTGTAGTTTGTACATCATAACGTAAAACACCACCACCAATAGATGATGTGCAATGTATGATGTTTCATTCAGGATTATTTCCAATAGGAAAAAAAAAACATGTGAAGCACACACATACGTGAGAAGAGAACATGTGAAACAACTTAAATTCTCGTTGAAAATGAAACTCATTGAATGGTTGAGATTGGTTTTCACGGGTTAGTGACATTTTTTGTGATTCATATTTGAATTTTTTTTCTCCAAGCTACCATGTCTAGAAACAATTTCACATCTTAAATGTGACTAAATTACTTTTAAATTTTCAAAGATCACATTACCTGGGCATCGTGGTTGAAGAGAAGTCGACAACCTGCAGAGTAAAGATCCATAGCAAAGTAAGGCCTTCAGAAAGACTTCATAATGATCAGAGAAAGTTTATTTCATGTAAAAGAAGAGAAACCGCTTCAAAGACTAAAATTGACTAATTTGCAACATCAATTTGTTTGACAAAAGAATTACTTAAACGTTTAACTCGAAATATAGTTTTGGAAAATGTTCAACTATTTGCAAATTGTCTAAAGCACCGTTCAGTAATAAGAAATAAGGGAGTCTCTTGGGCTTGATTTTTGGTGATAATAACAATGAGCAAATAAGTAATTATAAGTTTATAACTCCAAATATTCCCAATTCAATTTTTATGGGACATCCCAAAAATAGAAAGTGGTGCAACGTTCATGCCATGGAAGGTGTGCATCAAGACTTACAAGAAACGTAAATGAATTGTCTTTATATTTGAAGGAAAATCTTTTGTTTCCTAAAAGGCGGGATTTAAGTGGTGTGAGTTTAGAAGAATACGTAGTAATTATTGTTCCGTTGACGAAGCCACCATAACCACAAGAAGTCACATTGCAGCCAGCACTACTCTGCTGAACCGTAACATTTCCTAGCATGAGGTTACTGCTTTTGCATTGCATGCTCGAACAAGAAACTGACAATGAAGCTGGTTGGCAATATAACCTGCACCAAACAAAGTGGTTTTAAGAAGCCTTTTCGACAATGGCATGGATAAAAAGTGTTCATGTTATAACCTGCTCCCTGGTGTGCAACTACATTGCACGCAATGATCTGCAGTGATGGCATAGCCTCCATTGGGTACAGACAAAGCATAGTCTGATGCATACTTTGGGAAGTTTGAAGCACAAGCTGAAAATAACACGCATAATTGCCAAAAAGAACATAAATAGAAAGCACATTGATAGGCCACAAAGAATTGCACTATAAAGAAAGCATTAATATTGTACCAAACCATGATCATGTGATGGAAGTAATGGTTTCAATAAATGACTAGTGTGAGGGTCGCTTTCCCCTTGTACATTGTTCTCACCATCCAAATTTTTTTTTTAATTTCTTCGAGTTTGGTAGGTTTGATATTCGTTAGAATGTTCTGTCTTCAGCAAGTTTTAAAACTAAAATTGGCACTTTTGTAATCATTGCTTAATACTTCCGTTATTAATTTCGGCCCTCAACACGTCTATTTCAGTCAAGATTCTTGTATCTTTACGTCTATGTTCGGTCAAAGATTGCAAAATTTAGGGACAAAATTCACAATCAAGATTCTTGTTTCTTTATATTAACAAAGCCATGATCAACGTGTGAAAAGGGTGTTGCGTAAAAAATGCACAATAACTTCTTATAACCCATGATGCATAAACGACAGTACAAAATACTTATTTAGAGAATAATCTTCAAAAACCTCAACATCACATCATATCCAGTTCCATCTCTCGCTGTACCCTTAAATGACGAAGAAGACCAATAATTGAATTAAAAAACTAAGCTTTTTAGGTTTACTTTCGAAATGAAATAAAAATTCAAAGAAAATCATTCCAAATCTCGAAATGAAATGTAAAATACTATAGCACTTGCAACCTTTATGGCTACCCATAACATCTCCCAGATGCAAATTAGACCAACAAACATCAAATGATAAAAATGCCAATCTAAAGTTGGATACCAACTTGAAGAAAAAAAGAACTTACTTTAAACAAAAGTAAATTAAACTTCATCATTAATATTCCCACTTCTATAAGTCATGAAAACTATCATTTTCTCTAAAACTACACGAAATTATACTCCCTCCATCAGTTCATCCCATCAACATTCAACATATCAAGATTACCCATAAAATTGAGAAATTTTACCACTTTTAGCAAACATTTTACCTTCTAATCATTGTCATCGTTACACCTATCAACAATATTCTTACAAATTCACTTAATTAGCACTATTTTGTGATGGTATTAATAAACAATACATTCCAGAAGAGAATAGCAATAATCAAACATTTTTTTTAGTAAAATGGCAAAAAAATACTCGTGTTTATATGAATTGATTACCTGATAACGGAATAGCAAGAATATCTCCATCTTCAATGGCTGCATTCCCCAAAGCATTAACCCCCATAAGATCCGTCGTCGTCGTCTTATACCTCGCCGCGATCCCGGCCAACGTATCCACCGGTTTCACCACATACGACATATACATCGCCGGCAAGTAATTATCCGTCCCATTGAAACACGTACACGGCAAAGGCACAACTAGGTTTTGCCCTACGTCAAGCACGGCCGAGTCCGAGATCGAATTCGCCTCCTTGATCTGGTCGGCGGACACCAGTCCGCCGTACACGGCGTCGGCGATGTTCGACAGCGTGTCGGAAGGCCGCGTTTTGTAGTGCGTGGCGACGGATTTGCGAATGCCGTCGACGCAGGAGCAGATAATGGGGATTTTGACGAAGAGCTGCGAAGGCAAGATGTGCGATTCGACGTCGGGATAGGAGATGTCTATGGAGTTAGCGGAGAGGAGAACGATCGGATCGATTTGAAACAGGGCGGCGAGCTCAGAGACTTTGAGGTCGGTGTAGAGCGTGTAGCCGAGGAGTGCGTTACAGGAGTCGTTGTTTGAGCATGGCTCGATTGTCGATTTGGTTGTTACGACGGCGGCATTGATGAGGAGGAGGACGGCGGCGATGAAGGCGGTGGTGGTGGATTTCTCCGGTGACATTTTGGGGGGGAGGGAATTAGGGTTTTAGAAATTTTGAGTTCATGAAATTTTGCAGAGAGGAGGAGTGAAGGAAAGTGATTTCCAGCTGCTTAAAAGATGGTGGACTCTTTTTCCAAGGCTGGTATTGTTAGGTTCAAGGTAGTGTACAACTTTTGAAGCGTGGTTTACGAATAATTATATCGGGGTTGTCTTGGATTTAGCAATTCGTGTTCTGGAAAACAGCTTTGCGGAACAAAAGGACATTGTAGTAATTTCTTGTCTCTTTGTGACATTTGAATAGAATCTATTTTCAATTTCAAATCTTTAGCCATTTTATTAGATGGTTTTTTAGTTTTCCGTTTAATTGTTTTTCTTTGTATTTATGATTTATGAATAAAGTGAAAAAAGTTCATATAAATATTTGTATTTGTTTTTAATCTTAAACTTATTCTATGAAGTGCGTTTGATGGGAACATGGTTGTGTTTTGATAAAAACAAGCTAGCTGATAAGCTAGATGATGCAAACATGTATCATAAGTTAGCTTATTGAAACGCTACTTAAGAGTAGCTTTTTAGGAGTTTTTGTAGCTTTTTTCAATTATACCCTTATTAATATTTATTATATGGGATATACCGTTGTTAGTCAATTTACATACTCATAAGCTAGTTTTTATCAAACATAATTTATTAATAAGCTAGCTTATCAGCTAGTAACTATCTTATTAGGTAACGGCTAGCATATCAGCTAGTTTGCCAAACACAGCCCATGTGCGTGTCGGTGTATTTTATTTTAATGTGCATCCAAATGTGAAGACATTTTCCCATTATAACTCCAGTTATGATTCAAATCCTACGCTCCGATTTATGGGTTGAATTTAGATATCATTAGTAATAAAATTATACTTTTAAACAAATTACAATAATAATGAAATTAATTCCATGTTTCTTACAAAAACATTCATATATAAAAGGGATAAATTGTGGTCGAAGAAACTACTTTTGCTTAATTATGACAATTAAACAAAAGATATGTGTTTTTTAAACGTTGTTTGCTCCTGTAAAGGAGAGATATTATATTGCAATGTTGGATTTTGTTTATTTATTTGATTTTAGTAAACAAGATTCTTGGGTTAATTTATTACCACAAAATAGAAAAGATTATAACATGAGCAAGGTATTAAACAAGATGCCAATGAGTTATAACTTATAAGAAAAGGAATACTTGTGTAATCAATAAAGAACCCAACAAAGTGCGAATGACTTGGAAAATTGGATTATCAATTTTTCACCCATTCACCCTTCTTCAAATAGTCGTGGAATAGTTGTATTTAATAAATCATAAGATGACGTTAAAAGAATTTGATTTTGAATGGAATGTTGTCAGGTTTAATCACTTGTTTAGTTGATGGAATTAAAATGAAATTTGTTAAAGGAATTTGAATAGAATGTTGTTAAATTTAACCACTTGTTTGATTGACAAAATTAGAATGAAATCCGTTAAAGAAATTTGAATCTGTTTGTTTGATTCATAGAATGTAGTTTTGGAATTTGAATGAAATTTTAAAAAATACTAAAATAATCTTAATTTTTTAAGCATAATATGATTTAATAAATATTCATTTAATATTTTTTAACAAAGTTAAAAAATTATTAGATAATTCAACAAAATAGTTATTAAAGAATTTAATAAATACATTAACAAAAATTAATAAAATAAATTATTTAATATAAATTATTAAATAGATTAATAAAGTAACATATTTGTTATTGAGTTATATTAGATAAATTGTATATCTGACATTATGGGAAAAAATGAATTTCATTTTATCAAGATACTTGATAGTTGCTAAAAAATGTTGAATTCCTTTATTTCCACATTTGATGGAATTCAAAGATTTCTTCTATAAAAAAAAATGAACCAAACGAAGAAATTGAATCTGATCAATGAAATTCAACATTCCAATTTTATTATATTCATTTAGAATTTACAAACCAAACATCTTCTAAAGAGAAACACGATAGTTAAGACTTGTGTAAAAAAACAAGGAAAAGTGGAAAACACATTTTCTTCTACTATTTATTTTATAATTAGTTTTTATTTCATTTCATATTGTGATAATTGTTTGTATTATCCTGACACAAATTTCTAGGTTTTCTATTTGTTGAAATCCTAAGACATCAGTACTCGAGCATTTTGAACCTTATTGTCACACCAGCGTCATATCAGTTTTTTCATAAACCCACAATAAGCCCTATCTGTTAGTACCTGAACCATCTCAAACCAAATACCCAATACGATTACAAAAAAAGAGAAAAAAATGCGAGAGAGAAAGAGAGCGGATAGATCGGTGTGGCTACACCGTTGGAGCCTTCATGCCGCCAGCCCGCTGGAAGCGTACCAGAGCCCGCCATCCCGCCCAAGCCGCTAGAGGCCAGCCCGCCCAAACATAGGTCACCACTACGCATGACCTACGCCAAATAAAACCAACCTATGATATTTCTTTTAGAGGCATACTCTTATATATATGTGATGTATGTAGGTATTTTTTTATCTCAAAATATAATGATATATTGTTTCAAAAAAAAAAAACTCTATTTTGCAAAAGGATTTGGAGAAAAAGAACTAAAAATCATAATGCTAATTAAATACTACAAACGAGACTTAGAAAATATTGCTAATAGGTGGGAACACACAAAAACTCATAGGTGATAAGAAATAAAAATGAAATAACCAACTAAATGATCAAATGTAGTTACAAAGCACACCAACCATTTTAAATATTCTCACCTGCTTTTATCTTGCGATACTACAAATCTATGTATTGACTATCTATTCTGATCCAACCACCAGTTACCCTTTCAAACCCTCCTTCAATTTTAGACAATTTTAGTGTCATCTTGTAATAACCCAGTTTCCATGGGCCTGATATGTTTGTAGGGTGAATTGGGCCTGGCCCA
>LUCG01041247.1:0-22731 GCA_001633085.1 Carthamus tinctorius | reverse complement strand
CACAACATGCTGACACTTAACAGGGACTACGCCTCAGTGACTCGCTGATGTCTCCAAAGACCAGCGACTCTTTGCCACTAATCAGATGCGTGTACTTGATGAAGATCATTTGTCTTATTATCTTAAATGCACAAAAAGGACAACCATGTTTTTACTGACATAGTACAAAAGGGACGTTCACTACACTGTTCCATCCATACTTATCAGCCCCCAAAAGCAACCTTGCACCATTTCCCCCATACTGCCTTTCCCATGCGCAGAATTTTAAAATGGTAAAAGGTGCACAAGGTCCATCTAATACACAACACGTGTAAAGGTGACATTACCATGCATTTAATGCATGCGGTATAAATAGAGATCTTGGGGTGTTCTTCATACACACATCAGACCTATCTCTTTCTTATACCGAGTCCTTCATTTCCTCTTCTTTCTTTCTTTCTATCTTATCCTTCTCACTAGTGCATTAGTGAAACCTTAGTGTTAAACTTTAGATTGTTTAGAATAGGATATTTCCTTTTCTATTTCTGCAACAATCTTGTAAATTTAGTATTTATTTTAATACAAAGAATTTAAAAGTGTAATTTGTATTCAATCCCCCCCCTTCTACAATTCCTTGTTACTTGAAGGTCATACACCTTGGGACCAACATTTATCATTTGCCACATCATACTAAGATGACCTGCTACCTATTTAACCGGTTAACGAGACTCTTAATAAACATAAACTTTATTTCAAACCCTTAAATGATGCTTTCCAAAGTTGGTTTCCTAAAATAGGAATGATGGTAAAGTTGGTTCCCTAAAATAGGAATGATGGTAAAGTTGGTTCCATTTTGATGCAATTTTCTCTTTCTGTTAATCTGTTACATCATCAATTACTTTATAATTTATATACATATTTCAATAATCTATAATATTACAAAAATACTAAATATGATTTATTTATTTATTAGTATTTGTAATTGTATTTTCGTAATTTTTTTGTATTAATGAATTTTTATTTTAATAACTAAATTAGTAATTAAAATAAAAAAACATTCCATAAAAATATCACTTATTTAAAACAAATTATGGATAGAAATTTTAACAAAGATACTAAAAGTAATGTTCAAACAAATTAATAAAAAAAATAATAATTAATGTTGTAACAAACTAATATATGAATTAAACAAAATAAAAATGTTAATGTTTTATCTAGTTGACATTGCATATGATTTTGCTAATTTAGCAAGTCGAAGACATCTTAGCGTGTCTATTTCATCATGCAAGGCCATTTGCAAGATTTATGTTGATGTTTAAACTTTTTAACCAAACAAAAAGTAAACTAATATATATATATATATAGTTGACATTGAATATGATTTTGCTAATTTAGCAAGTCTAAGACATCTTAGCGTGTCTATTTCATCATGCAAGGCCATTTGCAAGATTTATGTTGATGTTTAAACTNACACACACACACACAAAGAGAGAGAGAGAGAGAGGGGGGGGAGCTTCAAGGGAAAACCTCAACGAAAAAACATAAAACATATGAACAGTTTCGTAACCCTCCATCTAGACCATATGCACTAGTGCACATGGGTAAATTAAGTTGTTTTTTGGTTTTTATGCAAAAGTGCATTAAAAACCTGTGCATATTATAACTTACGTCTATGCACAAGTGCATACAGTCCAGATGGAAGGCTACGAGGGTATTCCTTGGTTTTTCATTTTTTTGAGATTTTCCTTGAACCTGACTATATAGGGAAGGGTTCAAACGAGAACCCCTCCTATTTGTGAGAATGCGAGAACTCTTGTCAGCCTCTATATATTCTTTCTCACACACCAAATCAAAAATCTTGACCATGCTTGACTAAACATTTTTACGTTCATTGTTCACGGTGTAGTTCATGCAATAAACAGATCCAAATAACAAAGTTAATCAACTTCCGATCCAAATAACAAAAAGATCCAGCAATTATCACCAATCTGACATCCAAAAGCCCCATTCTATCATTTTTCTACTGCAGCAATCACGTCTGCTCCTCGAGATCCTTCCATAAATCAAAATTTATCGCAGAGTTATCACCGTGTTTATCGCGGAGTTACACGGGGTTATCGCAGAGTTATCACGATGTTATCCCGAGGTTATCACAATGTTATCACGTGTGATATCACGGCGTTATCACGTGTGATATCACGGCGATAGCACAGCGTTATCACGTGTGATATCACGGCGTTCTCACGGTGATATCACGGCTGTTAGTGCAAAGTTTATTAAAGAAGTTGAGGGACTTAATATGTATTTTTTCCATTCTTAGGGTAGGAGTATAAATACTCCTATGCCTTGTATTGTATTCAAGTTTTTCCATATTGAATGACATATGATTTGAGTTCTCTCTCATTGCTTTCTCTCTCTACTTTCTCTCTCTAAGATTCTCTACTAGATTCTTGTTAGATTCATCATGATCTAAGCTAGATCATGATGATTTGATTCATCTTGTGCTTAACAACGGCGTTATCACATGTGATATCATGGCGTTATCACATGTGATAACGCGGCGTTATCAAAAAAGTGTTCTCCGACGGTGATGAGATGCAAACCGACGGACGACATGTTCTCTGACGGAATCAACCTCCATCGATGGGTGAAAAAAGGTCATTACCACCGGTGAATGGAGGACGTGGTGGATGCATCGCTGGTGCGAATGACGAGAGTTCAGTTCGGCGATGTGAGGAAGATGTGGGAGGTGGCTATCGGAGAGCTGCTGGAGCTAGGGATTCTGTGCACGGAGGAGTCTTCGGCGAGTAGGCCGACGATGATGGAGGCCGCCGACGATCTCGATCGGCTAAAGAGGTACCTGAGCGGAGATATGACGGCGACGTTTGCTTCGTCGCTTGGGGTATCATCTTCCACCATTAGTGATGATCAGGAAGATGATAACCATGGTTTCAGTGTACGCCTTTTATAGATGGTTGACTCTTTTGTGTTGACTTTTGAATATAAAAATCGAAGTTGAATATAATTAGTTGGAGGACCACAAGTGTTCTCGCGTTCTCGCAAATAGGAATGGTTCTCGTTTGAACCTCCACCTATATATATATATACACACACGTGTAGTTTATTTTACAAACCATTCTTAGAATATAAATCATGCAAATCGACGATTTTCTTAGTTAAATTAATCAAAAAATTCATGAAATTGTTTAATTTAATAATAATGTTTCATATAATTCTTTAACTTCTCGATAAAATTGTTTCATATATTTGTGTTTTTTATGTAAAAATGCAAATGTTTCAACAGCTACCTCTACCAAGAAAGCCACTTCAGGGATTCAGCTCCTTGAAAAGACAATGGATTTTGCTGAGGCTGGATCAGAGACTCGAATACTTGACTCCAATGTTTCAGGTTTTTCCACTACCTACCCTCACATGCTTTCTATACCACTTTCTTAACCTACTAACTTCTATTCTTCTACTTTGGTCTCTATATTAGCCAAGGAACCAGTTGTGAATGTCTGCACAACTAATGAAGCTGCTCTAGATTCATATTTAGAGGCTATGGCTCGTTTTAAAATTGTCATGAAGGGAAAATCTATCAAAATAGGACCTGAGGTACCTCTCCCAAGGCATCTTTGAAAAGGGACGGCACTCCTTCGGATGCTGCTCCTAAAACCTCAGGTACACACACAACCTTCCCTATTTTTTCTATGAAAACTAACCCATAGTCTTCTATCACTTAATTAGTTACTTTTCCAATAGGTCCTTTTTCAATGCCCAAAAAGGATGTGAAACCGCTACATTGAACAAGGAGATCACTGAACCAGGTCGTTCCATTGAACAAGAAGATCCTTTCGTTAAGAACGCTGAACCACTTCTCGAGGAAATCTTCTTGAAGCTTCAACCACTCTCCTCAACCGCTGACGACTACAATCGAGAGTTGCACTTTGTCGGTCTAGATCTTAACACTTATTCCACCATAACTAACCGCGTCAAAAAGTTTTAAGTGAAGGTGGAGATTGAGCTTCCACTGCCGAATACCTCCATCTCCAAGATAACATCACTAGTACAAATATGCTTTTTTGCCATGGTTTTGAAATTCATGTTAGTCACGGTTAGTTCTAGAACCGTGACTAAAAGTCATAAATAAAATTGGAGTATTGTTTTAGCCACGATGTAACTCAATAACCATGACCATTAGGAAACATGTTTAAATTATGTCATGGTTTAAACTAAACCGTGACTAAATTGTTCGTATGGCAACAATTTTTTTGTCATGGCAAATAACAATTAAAAACTGTGGCCATAGACATATATATAGTCACGGTTTTTTTGTGACAATTATTATTTGTGACAATAGACCGCATATGGCCTCATGAAATCATTTTTCCGTGACCAAAAGAAAATACATATATAGCCATGAAAATTTGTCAAACGTAGCAAAAAGTCATGGGTATTTGTAGTCATGGTTTCATTATTTTGTGTGACAAGAAGATAACCAGTTAATATGTGATAATAAAGCGTGACAATATGTGATAATTTCGTCACTGTTAATATGAAATATGTGTAGCTATTAATATAGTTAAAACCATGATTAAAATAATTTTATTGTCACTAAAAGCTGACCAATAGCTAAGATTCTACATAATCAATTGTGTGATTAATAAATAGTTTAACGTCATGATTTTTAATATTTCGCATGACCAAAAGACATTTAATACTCACGCTTTTAAAATATAAGTGTAACTATATGTCTTGAATTAGCCATTGTTTATTATCTATGTGACCAAAAAGATACATATAGTCACGTTTCAAAAATTTTAATGTAACTATATGTCGTGAATTTGGTCATGGTTTTTAATATTTAATGAAATACTTTTAACAAAAATCAATATTGCCCTGGTGGTTGGTCCATTCCTTATCCAAGATGAGGTCTCATGTTCGAGTCTTGGCCACGTTAAAACAAATATACATGATTATAGAGCAATCATCGGCTACATTAAAAACAATTATGTGGCTATAGGTAGTTTATTGTTGTGTTTTTCTTTATATTGTGTGACCAAAAGATAACTAAAGGCCACGTTTAATGTGAGTTTATGTAGCGAACAGTACTTTACGGCCACGGTTATAAGTAAAATGTTCTAATACCATAAAAATTGGATATGCCTATAGCTAAGGTTTTTAACCTATGGCTATGGTTTTTCATTTGATATGGTGACACATTTTTAGCGTGACCAAAAGGGTATCAATTGTCATGGGACAATAGGCTACGGTTTGATAAAAATGAAAAACTGTGACTAAAGGCCTATGGCCACGGTTTTTAACCGTGGCAAATGTGAAATTTTGTACTAGTGCATATGCGATTACTAAACTCTCTACATCAGTGAACCGTCGCTTGGATGAGCAAGATTGAAAGTTAGAGGAACAATCCAACATGCTAAAGGAGTTGTTGTTTATGGCTCGACCTGCTGCTGATGTCGTTCCATCTCCTTCTCCCTCCTTCACTGCTACTGATAGGGAAAAGTTGTAAATGGTCCAATTTTATGGCCATTATGCATGAGCTTTCCTTGGTTGACCTACAATGGGCTCTAAAGAATGTCTCTTCTCATCTCTCCACCTCCTCTCAGCGCTGGCCTAACGCTGATGATGACACAGAGAAGGACGAAACAGAAGAGGAAGTTGAAGCAAAAATAGCCGTTGATGCTGATGTTGAAGTCGTTGGCCATCCTTCACTAAGATAGTTGAAGATCAAGCTAATCCAGATACTCAGGGGGAGGAATAAGTGGAAACCGTCTCTTATGACGATGATGAGGTTGTAGATGAAGATGACATTGATGTTGATGATACCTGCAGTCCTCATGATGATAATGATGAGGATGACGACGATGCCTTTGACTTCAACTCCGCTCGAAGGATCGTTGCATCATCAAAGGATGTCACCATCACCGAGGTGCCTCAAGCTCAGGGGGAGAAATCTGACCCACCTTAAGCTCAAGGGGAATAACCAGGTTAGACCTAACAACCCATTTCTCTCTCCTTCTAAGGAACACCCTTGCCTTTCTTCTTCTCCAACCAACCAACACCTTTTCTTTTCTTCTTCTAAACAACAACCTTACCTACCTATCCCTCTTATTCTGACCAACAACCCATCTCATCCATTTTAAATAAACCTCTATCCATAAAGCTCATAGGGAAAAGGAATTTCCCTATTTTCATCGGTATGTTCTCGGCTATTCCAATTGGTTTAGTAAGGGTACCGTTTGCGGATCTGATAACTTGCTTGGTCATCTTAAACTTGGTAATCCCCGCCATCCTTCAAATTGATAAGGGCATTAATCTGACAGCCACCCCTAGATCTGATAAAGCTTTTCTAGAAAATTTAAAAACAGAACAGGGAATCGTAAAACTCCCTAGATCCTCTTTCTTTCGTGGGACTCTGAGGCATTCAATCTTCTTCTTTTTCCTTCTCAATTGACTCTTTTTCTCTTTCTTTGGAATCACCTCCTCCACATAGTTATTCATTTTTCTATGTCTTCCCACCTTTGTGGAAGTGGGACGAGAGGTTGTTGGTAATTCTTTAGTGATCTCAGTATCACCTTCTCCATCTTTCTCGCTAATTCCTCATCATCATCCTGCACATCAAACAGAATCTCAGAGATTTTAACATCAACCGTATCCTTTACCTTTTCTTCTTCTATGATCACTGTATTGACATGCAACCTAGACGGTTCTCCCTTGCGATTCATTTGTGTGTGATGAGGTAGTTCCCCCTTTGCTCTTTCAGCTAGCGTCTCTGCTATCTTTCCCACATTCCTCTCCAAACTTCGGATCATGCTTTGTTGGTTCCTTAGCACTTGATGAAAATCTTTATTTATCTTTACTTGAGTTGCCATGAACTTCTCCAAAACAGATTCAAATGATGATTTTGACTCTCTAATTTCATGATCGGGCTTCGGTGGATTTGCTTCATTGTGTTGATAAAAACCGAGAGGATTCTGTCTTCGAATGTAATTTCGGTTATTGTTCCAGTTTCCTCCTAGGTAGTTACCTTGGAATCCTTGATTCATAAAGTTCACTTCTTCCAATGTCATCATTGGTCCTTCTAAAGGGCAATCCCTAGTCAGATGCAATCCTTTGCAATTATCACAACCAACCTGCATAACATGAATAGATTTTATCAGTGCTTCCATTTTTTTCTCTAGACTTACCTGGTTGTTGCCTAAAGCTGCCACTTCCTTGTTCGGATCATAGTTAGACGAGGCATTCCCTGCGAACTTCTTTTAGATCATCCTCTCATCAGGAGTCCATTCTATGTTGTGGATTGTCATATCTTCTAGCATCTTGTATCCTTCAACTGGGGTTTTGTACATGAAAACTCCTCCATTTGACGAGTCAAGAGTGGATCTCGAAGTGTAGTCTAACCTTTGTAGAAAATCTGTAAGAGATCTCCTTTCTGAACCCCTGATTAGAACACATCCTTCCAAGCCTTTTGAAACGTTCCCAGGCTTCAGCCAAAGTTTCATCTGCTTCTTGTCGAAACGCCATTAGGCCTGCTTTGATTTTTTCTGCTTTAGCTGGTGGGAAATAACAAGTAACAAACTTGTTTCTAAGCTCGTTCCATGTAGTGATAGAGTTCGGTTCCAAAGATTTCAACCATGCCTTTGGCTCTCACATCAAAGTGAATGGAAAAAGGCGCAACTTGATTGCATCATCAGATGCAACACTGCTCTTAAAAAGATCACATATGTCGAGAAAGCTCTCAATATGCTGGTTTGGATCACAGTTGGTCTTTCCATCAAACGTCAAATCTTGGATCATATTGAGAAATAGACCCTTGATTTCCATGTTGTCTACTCCATAGTCAGGTTTCTGAATGGGATGAGGTGGAGCGGCAGGCGCAACTCGTCTGGCTGTCCACATGGGTTGATCATCTTTTCGAACAAGACTTTCCGTTGTTGGGTAGTCGGTCTAGCTTTTGCTTCTCTGAGTCATTTATAAAACTCCCTTTCCGGTTCTACGAATGGCTTCGTGAGTTCCTGTGAAGAGCTCCTGAAAGATCACAAAAACAACAAATGTAAATCGTACCCGTTCAAAACACAATAACAAAAAGTAACTTACTCAGGAATAAATTCCCTCGTAGGGGTCGATTAATCAAATGAACTATAAAACAAAATAGATAAGCAACTGTTCCCCGACAATGGCGCCAAAAAGCTTGACATGTGGTTTATATACTATAAATTTACTTCAAACTTTAACCCTTTTATACCTTTACTAAACTACCACAACACAGGTAAGTGTGACCTGATCGCACATAGTATAGTATTAGCAAGTCTATGTATCGTTCTTACCACTGGGAACAGTTAAGCTACCTATTCTAGTCTATAATTAATCTGACTAATCTAAGAAAAGGCTTTTTGTTTTAAAGAGATTATACTAAACTACTAAACTGAAAAAATAATTAAAACTAAAGAAAATTTTAAAAAGCCAAAAAAAAATTACTTTGATTAAAATAAGGTACTCATTATGGATTAAAAATCCCTTTAACGGTAGTTTGATTTAACAGTAAAGCAAATGACATATAAATTCCCTTAGGATTTATTCAATTGGGTTTCTCCTAGTCTCCCTTAATAACAATTGTATTACAGTTGGGGATTTCTCCTCCTAACCTCTACAACTGGTACGATCTAGATTATTAACCAATTATCAATTGGTTTTCACCTGATTCTTCAATCTAAGGGATTTCTCCTCAAAGACTGGGTTTATAGCAAATCTATGACTAGGTTATCAGATCCTAATCCCAATCTTCGTTTCCGGTAGATCGCCTACTAGGTCACCAAAGCGAAAGGCAGAGGAAACTAATTAACAAGGGGATTTTTCCTCCTCTAGATACGATTAGTTAATGGATCAAAATAGCGAAAATTAAAGCTATAAAGTTGAATTGAAATTAACAACCATTCAAAAATAAATTATCATATCATAAGATTAAATTCAAACCACTATAAAGTGCATCACACCATTATGAGTACTAATAAATTTAGTACATAGAGATACTAAACTTATCAAAAACAAAGTAAAAGAATGAACACATTATTCACACCGTATAGCTATAGAAGACGTAACTCCAGTAATATTCTCCCGCGTCTGAATCGGCGAAGTTTCACTATGTCTGATTACATTCTTTAATTGCTGGTCCATAAACTTCAAAGCTCTCCTTGAAATTTCTCTGAATATTTTCTATTGAGGCATGGATTCATGTATATTGAACCCTTGGCTGGAAGTCGAATTTATAAAAGCCAAAACCGCGTCCACCTCGAGTCTCGAAAGTCACTTCACGAAGCATCTCTTCCAAAAATACAGGAGATTGTGTCGATCTTCTAAAGCTGGTAAACTTGCACACGAAGAAAATAATTCATGCAAACTTCGCAACTCGAAAACTCTTTGCGACTCGAAACATCGAACACTTCAAAATCAGAACCCAAGTATGAAGAATCTTGCGACTCAAAAAATCTACTGTTAAGTGTATTTTTGACTTTTCTCCTTATTGGCTTTTTTCGGCGTTTTTCATCCCAAGTGACTTCCAAACCTAAAAAATGAAGAATTATAACAATTAGGTCCGAAAACACAGTGATTTGGATCAAAACAAATGCAAAAACCAAGATATCGACACTTAGAAATATGTATAATTTTGGCGATATCAACCTCTTATCCCAATGACAATCAATTATGTCACTATAAGGCTCGTATACGAAATAGAAGAAGTAGCAACTATAGTACAAAATTAACACTCAGCTTACTTGATTAATCTGTTATGAGTAATAGAAGAGGCAAAGTTGTTGTCTCAGATTCAAAATCTAATTATGTTCTTAGACTTAGGATCAGATTCAGTAGGTTTTGACTCATTTACATTCTCTTTTATAGTCTATTCGCATTCTTTTGAAATAGATTTCTTTTCTTGAGAATACAAAGAAGCACACTGAGTATGAGAAAACTCAAGTTTTCTTGTTTTATAACTTTGATTTAAATCATCATATTTCAAATCACATTTGAAATCAAAAATTTTCTGTTTCTTTGGCTTTGAATCTGAACAAATGTCACTTGAGTCATTAACTACATTCTCTTTACCTTTATTTGAAGAATCATACATTGAACTATCAAATTTCACAAAATTCTCATTTATTTTTGTAACATTCAGTTTATCAAACTGATAGAGACCTTTAGGGGCTTTCTCTAAAACTTCGTTTTCAGGTAAACCTAACCCCATTTTTGGATTATAAAATCTAGTGTCTTTTGGATTGTTTGTCAAAAGTTTAAGTGTCTGCTGAGTTTGACCTATCTTATAATTAAGATCCTCCAATTGCTTGATCTTGGCATAAGCATCAGATCTGTCTTTTAAACAAACTTCAAACTTAATCATATATTCAACTTTTTCAGACTCCAAATTAACTAAATCATTCTTAATCTTAGAAATTGTAGTTTCTAGTTTGGCTTTCTCCTTCCTAATCTTAGCTTTTTTCAAGCTCACGATCACCAGCTAAACATTTATATAAAGTACACTCATTGCTGAATTCGATGACTTGAGCTTTTTCGAACTTAATCTTTTCTATCAAGTCATCAAATTCAGATTTTAACAATAAAAATTGTTTTTCCAATGAGCATTCATCATTAACAGACAGATTCTCAGAATTAGAAGGATTTTGACTTACCTCTCCTTCCACCTCAGTTTCTTTATGAAGGTTGTTGGTATCATCCACACTAGCTATGAGATTGTAGTGAACTTGCGTGAAATGAGAAGAATCCTCGTCAGAAGAAGTATCATCATACCAGTTTTCCTCTTCTTCCATTAAAACTTTACCATCACTTTTGTGTTTAGCGAGTTGAGCCTTCTTAGTGTAATACTTAAAATCATTCACCTTCTTCACTTTAAAATCCTTGGCAAAGTGACCCGGTTTACCACAGTTGACACACAGGTTGCCTTTCTCAATAGTCATGCCTTTATCATAACTTCTCCCTTCTGACTTCTTCTCATATCCTTTTGACTTGTACTTGTGTCTCTTGTAGTACTCAGGCTTGGGCTTAGAATATAACTTCTTCTTCCCATACATTCTTTAAATAGAACTAGACAAAAGAGCAAGCTTATTCGTAACTCGTTTCAAGTCATCATCAGATTCTTAACTTCCATCATCATTGGTTTCTAAATTAGTGTTAGGCAACTCAGTAATGAAGGCTTTTGAATGACTCTTCTTCTTTGTACTAGAATTAGAAAGAATTCCATTTTGCTTTTCAGTCAGAAGTGCCAAAAAATAGTAACACTCTTCTGTTTAGCCACAATATCTTTGACTCTCACTTCATGTTGACTAAGAATGGAATCTATATCATGAATGTCTTGTTGGGATTTTATTCAAAATACGAATAGTTTCAAAAAAAATCTATTATAGCAACGGAAGCGTTTTATTGAATAAACATAAAACCATTTCTATTCCCACACAAGATCACTTTGCAAAACATGGAAAGATAAAATTGCAACTAAAAGAAGGTGATAATTTTACAACCTTTGTAGCCTTTGAACCCTCTCGGTTTTGGGGTGTTGATGTAGATGGCAAGAACCCAAAGTAGAATTCCTCTATATGTATCCATCAACAAGTTTTAGACACGTTCGATGTTAGTCCTCTCTTGTAAACAAGCTTCTTAAGCCATTAAGAACTAAGGAGATATATTTGTATCTTCTACAAAATGTGACATTCTTCACAAGAACAAAGATGAGAAGAAAAAGAAAGTGTAATGGAAGATTTTGGATGATGAAGTCTAGATCAAAATGAGTTATTACACACTTTATATATCCTCACTTAAGTATGTCATGCTCCATACTTTCTTCCAACAACCATGTCATATATCCATACATAGTGTAAAAGAAGTATGAAGTTGTCATAAGTTAGTCCAACAACTTCATTATAATATATAGAAAGCAAAAAGACAAAACCAATTTTGTGATTTGTACTCTTTTTATAATATGTACATAATTATTTAATTATTATTATATGATTCAATAACTAGCTATACTCTTTAAAATATTACTTTCATAAAATAATAATTCTCCACTTAAATACAAAAATGATAGTATTTATTAGTAATCAATATTCTAATAGATAATATGTACACAACATATAAAACATACCTTATGAGTTATTAGTTGATTTCTCTTTTGATATTATTATTTCCATAAAATAATAATTCTCCAAATATATACAAGAGTTGATAATATTTATCAATAATCAAATTCTAATAAACAATAAATTAGTGTCTACTTGCTTAAGGTGTGACCCTATATGATCATATGTTATTAGCAAATATCATTCTAAAATGATTTTTGAGCATATAGCTCCAACATGTCTTCCTCTGCCAAATTCGTGTTAATCTGAAGATTCATTGAATAGTGATCCCGTTCTGAATTGAGATTCTTCATAAACTTGTAGTTTATTTCTGAAGAAGTCTTTTGCATTCCATTCCTACTAAGATCATTCAGAATAATATTGAACCGATTGTAAGAATCAACAAGTGTTTCTCCCTCTAACACTTTAAAACCTTCATAAGCTCCAATTGACTGATTGAGCTTAGCCTGAACTGAATTTTTTTTATCCTTGAAACTATTTTTCCAACTCGTCCCATAGACTCTTTGTAGTATCTCCACTATCCACACAATTGAACAAATCATTCGGGATTGCCATCGTGAGTAGAGTCAGTGCCCTGTTATCCAAGTCAAACGTAGTCTTCTCGGCCTCATTGAAATGATGAAAGAGTTTAAAAACTCTTCTTGGAGAAACTACAGGAGTGGTAGCAGGTTCAGGTTCTCTAGGCACATCAATATATGGTTTAATGGGACCTTCTTGGATAGAAACCATGAGTGTTTTATCGATGTTTTTCAGAAACTGAATCATCCTCACACACCATTGAGAATACACTCCAATTTGAAGAATCGAAGGTTTCGACTTCGAACCCATGCTCAATAGATCTTTTGACCTCTTGAAAATCTTTGTGAAAAATAGAAGTTGAAAATGATCGAAAACTTACTAAAGAACTGAGAAAAATATATCTAAACTTCTGAAAATTTGAATCTCTGAAATTCTGGAAATCTGATAATCTGATTATCTGAGAAACGTTGATCTGAATATGTGAAAGAACTGTGGTCTATAAGCTAGTTATAATATCAAACCAGTTCTTTTTTTGAAAATATTGAGACCAAGGTTCAATATCAGGACTAACTTGTCGAGATCTTGGTTTCCATATCGGGACTTAGATGTCGAGAACTTCATTGGAAAAATATCGGGAACCAAAATTGTCGAGAACCAACATATCGGAAACTATTAGGAAGCATGATTGTTGTGACTAAATTGTCGAGAACCAACTTGTCGGGAACCAAAATATCCAGGAATCAAATTGTCGAGAACCAAATGTCGAAAACCAAAATATCGAGAACCAAGTTATCATGACTAACTTCCCGAGTCAGGATCCTTATGTTGGGACTAATCAGAAACCAAAGTGAGTATCAGGAAACAATGTATTGGGACGAAGATGTGTGTATCGGGAACCAGATTTGTTAGGATCAATTTATTGGGACCAAAATTCTAGATCCAAACTCAAGTATCGGGAACTATTTTCTCGATCAAAAGATCTCCAAATTCTACCATTTTTGCTCCCAAATTACATCCAAAAATGATGAAATTCATCTTTAAACAACTCAACACTTCTAAATCAATTAAGACTCAATCTATTCGAATTCAACCAAATCAAACACACAGACTCCATTTTTTATCGAACTCAGAAACTAGATAAAACTCAAAACTGATGAATCAAATCAACAAATTTGAACACAAAACTTATACAAACTTGATTAGAATAAAAATCTAACTCATTGAAATCAATATCTAATCAAATCAACCTCAAATCTCAAAAACTTAAATCGTGTATCCAGAACGAGAAGAACAAAACATTTTTCCTCAAATTTACCTTCAATCTTCAGTAAATTTCTGCTCTGATACCACTTGTTGTCTCAGATTCAAGTTTTAATCATGTCGGAGAATGAATTCAATAGCCAGATCTCATAGATTTGATCACGATGTTTACACACTCATTTCACAGACATAAGATCTCTTTGACTCAATTCACTCTCACTTGCACAATTAAGTGTCCTCTTTTGAAACTAAAGGAACTTGGGTATTTATACCTACTACTATTAGAAACTAACACATTTAACCCTCTAGCTATTACAAACTTACACTAAAAACCATTTGACTTTATGACAATTACATTTACAACTACCAACAAAGTATAATACAATTTTAATCACTTTAACACTAAAGCAAAGTTTGACTTCTTGATTTTGACTTCCCTATATCGGATACAATCTGATTTTGCACCTAACGAAAAAGTATTGATAAGCTTCCACTACCTACATATTATGAAGTGTACAAGATTATGAAAAAAACACTGGTATGGGAAAAAGGAAGTGTACAAAATTATGAAGTTCATGTTGCAAGACTCACAATTAATGAGTATATTTTTATTTGTTATTTAGATTTCTATATACACAAACAAGAAATCGAACACCATAAGAAATCGAAGCTGTTGTTGAAATCGAACTATCAAAAATTGAAGGTTGCTACTGTTGAAATCAAAGTAGAATATCGACAATCGTACCTGTAGTAGTTAGATGTCCGATCGATGAATGAAATTGTACGCTGCCGTTGAAGGAGGTGATATGCATGACTGCTGTTGAAGGAGGCTACTGATGATCGATGTTGAAAGAAGTTGAAAAACCAAATCCTAAGTCCCTATCAGCCTAATACGTAAGTTTTTTTAATTGGGTTAACCGTTTTTATCGGTTCGATCCACCAGTTCAACTAGTTTTATTAATAAACCGACCGGTTCACTCCGATCCTTAAAACACTATAAAATCGGTCATATTTGACCCGGTCTCTTCACTGGTTATTGGTTTGACACAATTTTTAAAACATTGAAGTTTATCGCACCTGAGGTGTCTGACAAAATACTGTTCACACTAGTTTGTCATACAAGATGCATGCGACAAAAATATTGTTTATCTTATAAGAAAGGTACGACAACCTGAGTTTATCACACACGTAATTTCCGAAAAAACATTTTTCATCTAATGTTCAACAAGTTGACTTTTGGTGGGTGTGTGACAAACTCTTTTGTGTGCGACAACTTCTTTAGTGTGTGACAAAGTTCTTATAAAGTTGAAAATTTTCGATTTGATTTTTCAAAGTTGGATTTAATGAATTGGATTTCAGATCTTACGTTCAAAAATAACTTTCAAAAATTTTTAAAAAATCTCAGGATTTGACTTTCTATGTTGACTTTGACTTTGACTAATGTTGACTTTTTGTCTTCAAGTTTGACTTTTTGGAATTTTCACTAATTAACGATCATTTCAATTCATAGTTTCGGTGATCAAAATATCTAAGGTTCTTATGAGTATGGGTTCCAAGTCAAAGCCTCCGGTTTCATCAATAGGAGAATATCCGCATTGGCGACTTTGGATGATTCGTGTCTTAAACAACATATACAAAAATATAATGAAGTCTATCAAAGAAGGTCCAGTGAAACCTCATATCATTATGGATGCTACAGTTACAACTGCTACTACTCTTGCTGTTCTTGGAAGGAAGATTGAGAAAACCCCTAAATTTTCAATGAAGTTGAGCAAATCAAAGTTAATGTTGATAACAAAGCCATGAGTTTATTGACAATGGCTATTCTGAATGATTTGTTCAATATGGTTGACAGTCGGGATTCAGCTAAAGGTATGTGGGATGAACAAGAAAGCAATTTCAGGGAATTAAAAAATATGTTTAGGCTAAGTTTTGATGAACAGTAATGTCACTCGTAAAGGTTGTGACAAACCCAAACTTGGCGTATATGCCTGTTGCAATAAGCTCTTGTAAATAGTTTTATCGCATGCTATGCTTGTGATAAATTTCAACTTCCTTATCGCTTGACTTGCAACAACTACACTTGTCTTAAGCTTCAAAATATGAACTTAGTATGGATCTTGAGATAACTGCTACTGTTCGAACAACAAATTAAACTTCAAAATTCATCAAATCTTGAATTCTTGCCATATCTTTGTTGTTTTATGTTCATAAACACTAATCGAACAAGTTCAGTCAAATCACTAAAAATCGGCCAAAAAATTCAAGAATAGTCTCAAAGTCGTTAGAACACAAAAACTTACAATCTGATCAAAATCCGATACAATGAAATGAAATTGATAAAATAAATCAATACAGATGTATTCTAATATTAAAACATAATCATTTCATCAATAAATACAATAAAAAACATATTACAATCAAGAAATCAAGATTTCATAGTTAGTATCTTCAAGAACGCATAAAAACCTTCAAATTTCTTCAAAATTGACCTTTAGATCTATTTCAAATATGTTGTTTTCCTTTGATACCAATTGTTGTTCCACAATCAATTTATAATCAATCAGTCTAACAATTAAGATCAAGATCAGAGAACACGGTCAAACAAGGTGGCTTGTATATTGATGAAGAGAGAGAAATATTACAATGTTGATCTCGGAGTCTACCAAAGGTTATGACAAACTGTAAAGATAAAAGCTTTGTATACCATGGTAGTCACATGTCAACTACTCAAACAAACAAAATATAGTTTAAGTACAAAAGCTTGAATGCAATCTATTATTATGTTAGGTCGAACAATGTGGGTCTGAGTTATTGCTTGAGAGTTGAACCATAGGCTTGTTGAATCATCATTATTTTGGGAAGAAATGTAAGGTTAATCAACTTAGTTGTGGGTTATCGTCTTAAGATATTCAAGTATATTCAGGGGCGTAGTTAGAAATTTAAGTTAGGGGGTTCGATCGTTCGAAGTTGTACTTTGTTGCAAACTAATGACGATTAATATATTCAAACAACTTAATAAAGTCTCATAATTTGGAAGAGAAATGAGCAAAGAACTTTTAAAGTTAAAGAAACTTACATCTCAAACTAACAAATAAGCTTTCTAAAAATCAATCTTCAAAATCAACGATGATTTATGGTCTGTTTACTAAATGTTTACCGGATAAACATTTATACCAATATCATTTACCATATTGACTGAACATGGAAAAGACTGAGAAAGATACCCGAAAAGAGACAAAGCAAGGAACAAGATTCTTAACCAGTAAGTGTGGAAAATGACTCTAACCTGATAAATGTTTACCGGGTTTATGATGCTTACCAACAATCCGTTTTCATGCCCAAGAACGTTATATGATAAGGTAAATGAAAGTGTATCTTTCCGTTAAGCACTTTACCTAGTAAAAATTTGGTAAACGGGCTCTTATTTGTTTTGCACAAATTTTAAAAACTCTAATCGAAGTCTTCAAAAATACTATTTGTAATATTAATAAAAGTTAACTATTCACTTGACCAATTTAGCTAACCAACAACTTATGTATTAAATTGGAGGGATCCAACAATCGGGTACCAAACAAAAAATGTGAGTGTAGAATTTGAGACCTAAATAAAATAGAAAGTCATTTTTTGTACAATTTAGGAATAAGAGGGTTGCACTTAATGGAAATGAGTTATCGTGGTTTTAATGCCTTTGCCGTTGAGTATATTGGTGACTAGTATGCTCTGGTCCCAACCCAATGCATGCTTGATATCTTTTTTTTGAAATAAATTTCATAAATCATTCCATGATTGTCAAAACTTTTTTACCACCTATTAGGTTAATAATTTTCATAAATCATTCCTAAATTGTTTTAGTTGCATAAGATTTCTATACAAGTGCTATTTTCTCCATACTATATTACTACCATTGCAAAATAATGTACTAGACATTGCAAGATAGTTTTGACTTTTAAACTTTCATGAATTGTTTCTTTTCTTGCCCAAAAGTCGTATAGTATTTTGTTATGAGTTTTAAGAAATTATCTGGTACATGTGAGATCTTGATCAAGTTTTAAATTATGATTTAGTTCGTACTTTTGCATGAGAAGTTTTGTTGAAAATTTTGTTTCGTGTTAATTTGGTTGCTAATTGGGAAAACGATTGTTGTACAACCTTTGCTTTGTGTTTTGCATGAGCGTGCACACACACACACACACACACACACACATATATATATATATATAGAGAGAGAGAGAGAGGGGGGGCATTACAGAGATGGATAATGTAGAGGATGAATAGTAAGAGATCACCATTGCCTTATTAGTAGGGGCGAGATAAGTGGCAGAGAAGGATGACGTGGAAGGGAGTCTTAGGAGTTGTTTGCCTGGTTTTTCATTAAGTCCCGTGTGGATAAATTGTATGTATAGATTATGAATGTTTTTGTTTATTAGGATTTTTTCATGGATGGAAAGAACATTCTTTTAATTGGGAAAGAAAGATTTGGAAAAAGAAACTTGGCTTAGTGCATCAAGCTTCCTCCTAGAAGCTTACTTAACAAACAATCACGTACAGTAGACATGATAAGCTACGAGTCTCATTAAGCTGCTAACAAAAAGACCCTTATAGGGGGTTTGAGTTTGTTGGTTTAATTCTTTTTCTTCATTATTCAAACTTAATTCATCTATATTAATGTCATAAAAACTTTTATAACAAAATCATAGTTAGAAAAAGTGAGATTACAAAAATGCCCCTTGTACAGAGACATATGAGGTGCACCACCTTACAAAACTTGGTCCTTGAAGTTAGGTTAAGAGACCCACTTATTTTGTTACAAAATGAAACATACAATGACTATATGTGTAACTATATTGTTTATGAACTCAATCCATAATTTTCATATAAACATAGGGGCAAAATTTGTAATTTTTAGTCTTTTGGAATATTATAAAGACACATGCATGTAACTACACCTACAAATGGTCAAAACCATGAAATATATTATAACAATTCAGAAGAGCAGTGTAGCAGTTGTATTATATAGTATGTTGAATTGAACCCCATCACCCTCCATTTGGTCATCAAAATCAAACACCAAACAATTTTCTATTCCAATTTCAGTTTACAATATTGCATTTGGCAAAACCCATTAAAAATAGCTTTTGTTGGAAGCTGATAGCCACTAGTGTTTGGACGTTTTGCCGTCCGAATCCAATTATTATAATCAACAACCAGCAATTTTATTACATATAAGTTTTTCTGTATGCAATTCTTGTGGGGTTTTGATTTGTGTTGGAAAGCTTGCATTGGGTGGTGATGAAAAGGTACCGAAATGGGGAGATTTGGGATTTCGAGCAGGAGTTATCATCAGGGGAAACGGGTTGTGGCCAGAAGCTGATACTGGGATTGGATGGTGGGACTACTAATACGGTGTGCATATGCATGCCCATTATCCCTTTGCCTCCGAACCACCACCATTTGTCGGACCCTCCTCCGGTCTATGCCCGAGCTGTGGCTGGCTGCTCCAATCACAACAGTGTTGGTGGTACCACTTCATTTCTCTATTTTCTTATTCAATCAAACCAATGCCAATTGCCACCTATTGTTTTTGTTGATATCAAGACTATGGTTTTTGGGTGATTTCAGGAATCTCCCTTAGGTTTAAAGGAAAACCTATAAGAAAACAAGTAACACCTTCGTACCCCTCCATATGGATCATATATAGACGAAATTTGTAATATGCATACGTGCTTGGTGCATAAAAACCAATAAACAACTTAATTTACTGTTATGCACAAGTGCATAGGGTCGGTACGAGGGTGTTGCTTGGTTTTCCGTATTTTTTTAGGTTTTCCGTTGAACTTGAACCGGCCTGTACCGTATAAACGCAGGTTCAACGGGAAACCTTCAAAAAAACGGAAAACCAAGCAAGAATCTTGTAGCCGGCCATTTGGACCGCAGTAATTCAAGTTGTTTTCTAGTTTTTATGCACGTGGGCATTATGCAGACCCTTTGCATAAGCACTACAAATTACTTCTATGCACAAGTGCATACAGTCCAGGTGGAGAGCTACGAGGGTGTTCCTGGGTTCTCCATTTCTTTGAGGTTTTCTCTTGAACCTGGCCCTTATCGTATAACGGACTATGTTTTTTTAAGTATATAATACTTATATATGGTAAATACTCGTGCCCAGTCCTAGCTCTGGGTAAGTTAACGGTAACTCAGGGCCAATGACCCTTGGTGTATCATGGACAATGTCCGGTTTTTGCAGTTTAATGTTTCGCAGAAAAAGATGGTGGTAGTAACTGGTAAAGCAATCTGTTTTTTCTATGTTTAAACTTTATTATACTGGTGAAAACCTTGTAGAAATGTGGCCATTTTGCCTAACTTTTATCATTGCATTTTAGCTCTAATGGTCATTTTCATACAAGCAACGCATATCAAAACAAGAGAAACTTGGAAATTATGAAAAAGTAGATGGAATGTTTTCGCATTTTTTACATGGATTTTCACTTATGTTATCTATGGAATGCAAGCATACATGTATGTTCTGATGCATGTCATGATATCATGATCATGATTGTGGCTTTTCCGGCTATACTAATATGCAGAATTGGGGGTTGTAACAAACCTATATTAACCTTAATGCTCTAATTTTCAAATATCAAAATATTATATTGTGTTGTGTACAATCCCACTGAACATTTCAGTTACATTGGTGGAAAGATTGTGCCATAGATGTTTATAATGGTTACCTTTCTACATATGCTTCACAGAGACTGCTGCAAGGGAGACACTGGAACAAGTTATGGCAGAAGCTCTTTCCAAATCCGGTTCAACTAGAACTGCTGTTCGAGCGGTTTGCTTAGCTGTCTCTGGAGTTAACCATCCAACAGATCAACAAAGAATTCTGGATTGGCTTAGGTGAGATACCCTTTAAACCCATTCAAGAATCTTTATATACTCTCTCTTAAGAGATTGTTTATCCTATGTTTTCTTCTTTCCATCCTCAGAGATATTTTCCCCAAAGATGTTGAGTTTTTCGTTGAGAATGATTCCGTCGCGGCTTTGGCTAGTGGAACCATGGGAAAGCTTCATGGGTGCGTTCTAATTGCTGGTACAGGGACCATTGCGTATGGATATACTGAAGATGGAAGGGAAGCTAGGGCATCTGGTGCAGGACCCATCTTAGGTGATTGGGGAAGGTATGACATGCAAACTTTTAGGAGGCGTTTGGTTCACAGAATGGAATTTAAGGGAATTAGAATTCATCGAAGGAATTTGACTTTGAAGGAACTGGAATGGAATTTTACTATGCATTTGGTTGGTAGGAACTCAATTACTTCACTTAAGCCAAGGAACGATGAATTCCTTAAATTCTGGAATTCAATGGAATTCAAAGGATTCCATCAAGTTCATTCCGTGAACCAAACATCACTAAGGAATTTGTGTTTCCAATTCCATCAATTTCTTTTAAGTTCCACGAACCAAACAACCCCTTTTACTTCTTGATTGTAACAACTGGAACTACCTACAAACATTTAAAAAGATAGTTAAGTGTGATCATAGCTGTAATCTTTACTTCTTTCCTGCCAATGCCCAATAAACTCATATAATATGTATACCCTTTGCATGTTGAGTTTTTGTTATATATTTTGAGCATTTCGGATGACCATGATCTGTCATGTTTACCTGTAGTGGATATGGTATTGCGGCAAAGGCTTTGACAGCAGTAATACGGGCTTATGATGGCCGGGGTCCACAAACGATGCTCACACGTACCATCCTGCATGAACTTCAATATTCTTCTCCAGATGAACTAATTGGGTAATTTGAACATTCTCTCTACATTATATATTTATATTATAGCATGTAGCGGTAGTAGTTTTATACGAATGCTTTGATTTCAGTAAGTCACCAATATTGCTTCTTGTTTTGGAACCAAGAAGTGGTGGTATGCTTAATGCATGGCTGATGCCTTTCTTTAGATTCTAAAATATTTTGTATCATTCTGCCACATCTTTTGAGTGCATCTACTTGGAAATGATGGTGCTTAATGATTCATCCATTTAAATGTAGGTGGACGTATGCTGATCCATCCTGGGCTCGAATTGCAACTTTAGTCCCTGTTGTGGTATCATGTGCAGAAGCCGGTGATCAAGTTGCAAATGATATATTGCTTCATGCTGTTCAGGAGTTGGCTTCAAGTGTTAAAGCTGTTGTTCATAGACTCGGATTGTGTGGTAAAGGTGCATATCCACTAATCATCCTTGTTCTATCAGCGCTTCATTTATGACAAGTTAAATAGCTTAATTTAGATTTCTTGTATAGTTTAATGGCTAGTTTTTGCTCTACGATTTAATTAGCCTCTTCTTTCCTTGGCAGATGGAAATGATACTTTTCCTCTCGTTATGGTTGGTGGTGTTCTTGAAGCGAATAGGAGGTGGGATATTGGAAAAGAAGTAATTAGTTGCATTGCCAAGGACTTTCCTGGGATGCTCCCAATCAGGCCAAAGGTAAGCAGAATCTATATCTGTTAACTATGATGCTATGTTGGCTGCTTAATTGATTATTAGTCATGTAAATTAATTACACCTCTTTTCTTAGTGGCATAACTGCACTTACATTCAAACCAATAAGCACAATTGTGATTAGAAATTGACAATAGTCGTCTTCAATTACATGGAATAGATAAGGGTAGTATCCAAGCATCTATTAATGCCTAATTGGATATTCAAAGTATATATATATATAGTATTAGGTTCAAAGGGGTGGGTTCAAATGTGAACTACCTTTTGGTTGTGAACGTGAGGACAGCCGAGAGCGCGAC
>LUCG01041162.1:0-19381 GCA_001633085.1 Carthamus tinctorius | reverse complement strand
TTATAAATGTTTTTAATGCGCTGAAGATGGTTTAATGTTTTCGCTTGATGTTTGAACTCGAATAGAACGCATGCATGCTTATTGTATTTATAAATGCTTTCATTTCACTTTATCGATATGAAATGCGATACATGATTAATGTGATTGATTATATGATGGACGGGAGTTGGTTGTACAGAGGTGAGTATTAATACTATCACAACAAAAAATATGTCATTTATCCACGCTTTATAAAAAGCGTGGAAATTTTTTGTGTGACAAATAATTTTTTATATAGAGATTGTTAGAAAAAGAGAAAACTTCACGGNCTTTTAAATGTGTAATTTTTGTAATTAGAAAAGTTCACACTTTAAAGCGTGAACTTTTGTAACATTTGAATTATTTTTCAAATTTTTNACACTTTCAAATGTAGAGATTTGATAGAAAATTGTAACGCCAAATAAATCCACATTTTATTATAGTTTTCCACAGTTAACAAGGCGCGGATAATCAACCACTTTCTTGTAGTGTATAGGATGCATGGACTTGGTCCCTTAGTTAAATCATATGGGATGCATGGACTTGGTTCCTACATGATCTTTTGGGCGTGTCTTGAATCCTTTTCATACACGTGGGTAATTGCCATATGGGGAGTCTGCTTGGGCCCCGACATGTTTAAGCCTCTGTGCTCCCTCTCGATCCTTGTTGTTTTGATGTGATATTGGGCCCGTACGGGTGGATTTGATTTGCTTGATGATTTCACTGAAATGTAGGGAATTTACTAGACCTTACGGTCTAACCTTTGCTTTTTCAAATGTTTTTAAAACCATTTTCAGGAAAGGGTTTTATAGTCGGGTCTTCAAAAGGGAAAAGAGAAGATTTGAGGTGCGATTCGGATTGGCGAATAGGGACCGGAGTTACTAGTTTAGCTATTATACTTTTATTAGAACTCTCAGTTGTTAGTTGCATTTTATGTTTACGTTAACATATTTGTCGGATTTACCCACTTGACATTGTGGTGACCGTTTTGGTCAAATTTATATCCTTAGTAAGAATTGAAGGATTTATTGAAATGTGGGTCGTTAGACGTGAGATACAAGCCTTGTACCATGACCTGCAATGGCAGCGTCTAGAGCAAGCCATTTAAAAGTGATATAATCTTAAAAAAAATTGCCACTTCATTTTGCAGATACCAGTTACCTACTCAACACATAAAATGATCCTTAAATATTGGAAGCGTTTGTTGAAACCTCTGAAATGATGATTTTAAAAGTTGGTATCAAAAATAGAAAACAGTACAAACTTGGTTCAATATTGGTGCAACTTTCTCTTTATTTAATTGATTAATAATATATTTATGAAAGGTGGTAAAGATTTACAATTTGTTTTTAACATTTAAAGAAAGGCAAAACAGGAATTTGTGTAAGCATTAATAATGTATACCGAATGTTTTACTAGTTGTTTGTGCGTGCAATGTGACGGGTTGTAAAGCTTTCTTATAAACATGAATTACGCTTATTGAAAAAAAAATCCCAACATATTGGTTGTTAGTTTGGTAAGGTAAAGTGAGCAGTTAGTAAGCATCCCTTCAGTGTTATATAAAACTAAGTAAAAACATCTACAATATCTTTATTATAAGTCCAACTCATCTAAGTAAATAACATGTGTCACTTTATCAAAGATTACTAGATGAAATGTTGAATGGTGAAGTACATTGTTACGGCAAAAGCAATTATCTACAAACACTTGACATAATCTTCCAACCTTCACTCACACTCACACTAAGGTGTTTATGTTAATATGAATCAATTTAAATGCATAAAAGTAAATGACATGAAGGTAAATAAATCTAAATAACTGAAAAGTAATGTAATGTGCTAAAATTGTAAAGTGAAAGTTGTAATGTTGTGTTCTTTGTAAATACAAAGGTAAGGAAAAGAAAAGCGGGAAAAGGGGAGGAAAGTAAAGAAGACTTGTGTTCTCGAAATTCTTTTAGGAGAGAAAAAAAGGAAAAAGAAGGTAAATAATGAAAAGTTTCCTTCCAAAACTTTCCTCCCATAAGGAAAAGAAATTAAAACTAATCAAAAACATTATTAAAATTATAAAAGTTTCCAATCTTTTATTATAAATGGTATCTTTTAAATGTATATTTGTAAAAATAACATCTTTCCTTTATCTCATATTCAAGAACATTAAAAACGAAATTCTTTCATCTCAAGTGTATAATAGAAAGGGGAATTAAAATATGCTTAGAAATTACAAAAGATAAAATGTCTAATGGGTCTTACACAGTTAAAAGTCAACTTCTAATCTAATTTAAGTTAAGTGCATCAACAAGACATCTTTAAGCGGCACGTTTCAATAAAAAAAAATCTTAAAATGCCTTCTTAAAGACATGTTGCCAAAAATCCTTCTTTCCGATACCTGTAGTGGCAACACTTATGTCAACAATTTATTCCACAATTTGATAAAACAGTACCAAATCGTACATCCTCGATCCAATAAATCTAAAACCATAAAATAAGATTAAAAGACTCAATATAGGGTAGGGAAGAGGTAAAATGAAGTAAAAGAAAGTCCTAAATGAGTGCTAAAGTGTATATGTCTACACAAATATCACACACCCCCACACTTAAGCTTTTGTTTGTCCTCAAGCAACTAAAGTAACAACCAAACATGATGATGCAAGACATGAAAATTTTAAAAAAAGGAACGATGAAAATAAAAAATAACAACTAATGTGATTGAGAACAAATCATCACCATACCCTAGCATAATTTTATGTCCGTCCAATCCTTTCTCTTAAAGATTCACACTTGTTGTTAGGCATGCATATACCACTTAGAAAACTAGACTCATCAAGACTTCAATTGGTTTTTATTCTTTGAAGCACCAGGTTTGTTTGTTCTTTCTTCTAGCCTTTCAAACATGTAATTTGCTATTTTCTCCCAAGAATGCATACCAAAGACGAGCAAATAGTTTCTTCAGTTCTAAATGTGGTGGTAACTGTATGGAAGGCATTGGGTTCTGTTTGGGTTCATCTTCTAACAACTCATATGTTGTAGCTTGTGGCAACAACTCATCACTCTCCTCTTCATCACTTTCTTCCAATTACTTACTTTTTTTTTTCCTATAACTTCTTTCAAGGATTCCTCAAGAAACATCAATTCAATAGTGCTTAACATAGAAGAATCCTCTTTCTCCTCTTGGTATTTCATTGAGTTAAAAACATTAAAAGTAACATTTTGATCTCGCACTCTAATTGTTAACTTTCCTTTTTGGACACTGATGATTGTTCTACTAGTGTCTAAAAAGGGTCTTCCTGAAAGGGTAGGAATATCTTTATTTTCCTTAAAGTCTAGGATTATTAAGTCAATTGAAAATGTGAACTTGTCCACTTGTAACAAAACATCCTCTATCTTGCCTTTTGGAAATGCTATGGATTTGTTAGGTAACTGTAGGGTGACAATGGTTAGCCTGGCCTCTCCAATCTATGGTGCTAAAAACTAACAAAGGCATTGAATTAGTGCTTGCACCAAGATCATATAGAGCTTTTTCTACATGTTTCCCACTTTTTAATCAAAGGATTGTGAAACTTCCACGATCTTTAAACTTAAAAGGGAAGTTTGTTTGATAAGAGGGCGCTAAATCTTTCAATAAGGGACACAATGTCATACTTGGTCAATTTATTTTTTCTTACTCAAGATGTTTTTCAAAAATTTGGCATAACCAGGCATATTCTCAATTGCCTCCACACATGGAATATTGATGTGCAATTGCTTGAATACATCAAAAAAACATTTTAAACCAAGTAGAGTCCTTATGATTCCTCAACCCTTAGGTCTAAGAAATGTAAGGTGGAATTGGGTCTATCACTATTTTCTTAGGATCTGGGACTGTTTGGATAACAAGGGTCCTATTGTCTACTAGTTCGGATGGTGCTACAACAATTAGGTTTGTATGTGTTGGATCCTATAGTAGCATCAATCTGCCTTGATTCTTGCCTTTTGGGTCCACCTCATTTGGTAAAAAACAAGGGAAAGTTAGAATTACTAGGCACTGTTACCTCATCTGAAAGAAAAATAACGAAAAATTAGAATTTCCACTGGTTTAGGAAGAACAGCAAGTGTTGCAACAACTACCGATACAATTATACTTTATATGGAAAGAAAGGTAAGATTTATGTTACATTTGAATTTGTTTTCATCAAAAATTATGGTGAGGACACTACCGATGAGCGCCTAACCTCGAAAAAGGCCGTTTGATCCAATAATGTGAAATAAGAACTATCGTTAGCAAATTTAAGCCGAAGTTCCAACTAGAAAACATACTCATTGAATTCACCATTTAAAATCTTACTTTAAGGCTTGCTCAAAATCCTTATTTTATGTCCCTATGAATCAAATCAGTATTTGGTATTCTTACAATTATTATTTGTTCAAGATGATATTAGAACATGTAAACTTGCATGGTTTCTCAATGAGTTCCAAATTTGACAATAATATGCATTGTGAATGCCATTTTATGTATATTTGTTAAAAGTTGGTTATAGAAATGTTTGATTTGTATGTCGTTATTCTGCTGGACTTCATAAAATTTGCTTCTTCTTCCTAGATGTTGTAGGGGGGACGTGTGAGAAAGCCCATGTTGGGGAAGTATGATCCATACACGATCCTATGGACGAACCTAAAAAAAAATCAAACGGTTACACCATTTGACTATAAGAAACATACATAGAGATATTTTTTACAAAATAAATATTGGTTTGGTGGGTAGTTAACTATTGCTTTTCAAATGTAAGGTCTCATGCTTTTTTTGGAAAAGATTCATCTAGGCATTGTCTAGACTATAACCTTGGCAATTTGGTAATTAAGATATGGCTATCTTAGACTAAGCCAGGCCACAGGATGCTAGCGTCTGGACTCGAACCCAGATAGATGGGATATTCCACGATATTCCTCTAGAACTTTTGCCGGTAGGCCACCATACTTGTGGTTTGTAAAGTATCATGTTCGAGTCTTGTTATTGCCACTTTTTTATGAGCACAATAAATTCGAAATCAAAAGCTAAAATTTAGGGAAAATGACCCTAACAAAGACTTTGAACTCAAGAACTCGCATTTAAAAAGCAAGGAACTACCAATTCTACCAAGGAAAACTTGTGTCATTGCAGTTTCAAAATATATATTTGGTGACACACGACAAATTGATGCGATGACACATTTCACGACCCTGCAATTTTCTACACTACGACGGAAGAATGATATGATGGCCACATGCCATCGTATGCACCAACATAGGTCAGCCCATGCATGATCCACAACTATGGGAGCAGAGTGTTGAAAGTGTAGGAAAAAGATCATCTCTTCGGCTTCGGCACGACTTGAGATTCCAATTTCGCTACGACGGTTGAGCCGACTAGTTACATGACTAGGAGAGCCTATGCTAAGCAAGTCCATCAGCGGATGTTTGTTTCTCATGTAGTTTCATATTTGGTTATTTCTTATAATATTGTTGTTAATTTTCATCAAAAATAAAAGGCTTTCAGACCTTTATTAAAAATGGTAAACCTGTTTATTCACATACTTCATTGGTTTTAAGAGGTATTTTTCTGAAAACAAACATTCAAGTCGGTTTTTTGAAAATCCTTTGTTAAAATTAGACATTCATCAGTAAAACTGAGTTGTCAAAGATCCAGCAGTCGTTTGTGGACTAACCAAAAGTCCTTTGGTAAACCATAATATTGCGATTGTGCAAATATTGTAAACACATCATTTTTAAAGGTTTGAAAAACTGACCAAAAAACTATTTGGAAAATAGATAAGATAACATTGCAATTGTGCAAAGTTCGAAAACACTTTTTTGAAAGCTCGAAAAATTGTAGCTAGTATAAAACTTCAAATCATATTAAATGCCAACATGAAATATTACATTTTTGAAACCTCGAAAAGTTGTGTCCAAGAGGCATGCTACCGGTAATTATCCAAAATTTAAATTAGATTAACTGCCCACAACGAACAATTATGAAACCAATGACACATGTCAGTTCCTTCCATAAGGCCCTAAAATTAACGTCTGATGCCTTGAAGGGATGACCCCTAAGATGCAAATGGAAGATCTTAGCCGGCAGGTACAACCCAAATTAGTAGCTCTATTTAGCAAATCTGCATTTTACCATACGTATAAATGCAGTATCTACACTACAATTGTCTAGACTAGTTTACGCATACCTGGTCTAATCTTGTGAGGCCCTGAAGTTAACCACCAGACAAACACTTGAATGACTCTAAACCGACTTGAACCAATGAACTCTGTAAAGCAAATCAAAGATTCTACCAATTGAGCTACCTTTTAGGGGTTACACTCTATAAAGCAAATCCAAGATTCTACCAATTGGGCTACCTCTTAGGGGTTATAGTATCTACTAAGTAGCATCAATACACGGATTCCATTGTCAAATCACTTTAAGGGACCGTTTACTAAACATTTTTCTGGTAAGCACTTACCAATTCAATTACCTAACCGAGTGAACATAACAAGGATCGAGAATCTTACCAAGGATCAAGACTCTTACCTAGTAAGAGAGGTTGATGACTCTCAGTTTGAAGGCTTGGAATGCTACCCCACAAGGTAAACGAGAGTCGTGACCTTGCTGGCAAGCGTTAGGTAAACAACCCCTAACTGATTGATTATTGAGTGTGATTCAGCATTCAGTTGTGACTCAGGCACATGATTCTCTTCAAAACAAACCAAACCCGCCCATTATATCCCAATACGAATGTACCCAAACTTTGCCTTTCACAACCATTACTCTAAAATTTTGATAAAGAAACCAATACTAGTAAACTAAAGATCGTAGATTTTAGACTACATAACAGAATAATGCCTTCCACTGTCTTTTAAAACTTAATTAATAGCTAGAAAATTTAATGGGTATCACCAAAAGAAAAGAAACTGAGAGCTGTCTGCATATTACAATATTCTTCATCTTTACTTATTTAAGAGAGGCCCATCCCAAGAACATAGAGCTAGTCACTGTCGCCAGTCTCTGCAAAAACAGAAAAAAAAATGAGGTCATTCTTTAGGTTTAACCGTAAACCTGACTTGGATAATAGCAAATAAAGATCGTCTAAGAACAAAAGATAACAGTCGATAGCCCAAATGCAATCGAGTTACCTGTAGATTACACACCAAAATCCCATTTTTTACACCAATTCACTCCCAAAACAACACCAATAATTATACCATTTTGGTGTTTTGAACTATTTTTAATTACATAATGGTACTTCAAGTTTGATATTTATGTAATCTTAGTTTAGTTGATTGTCAACTATATTTTGGTTATAATATTTGTTGATATTATATTATAAATCATGTTCATATTAATTTAGGATATGTAATAAATTCCATTTTTATGTTTCTAACTTATTTAAAATTTCAAATACAAATAACACATTTTAAAATACATCACTGACAGTGCGAGGATACAAAAAGATACATAACAGGAAAAAAAATAACACATGGTAGTAAACAACTAATAAATAAAGGGTATTATTGAAAAGGGTTGGGTTCCGGTGAGAAGTTGAGGTTAAAGTGAGAAGCGTGAGAAGTGGTTATCAACCATTGGATGCACATTAGGATGAGATGCACCGAGATAACATGCACCAGATCAACTCCCACCTTCGAGACATGTGAAAGAGACCAAGTCAAACTATGGCAATGATTAATCATCTTTCAAAGTTATGTGAAGGTTGGCTAAACATGAGAAATACCTTTTAAAGCCTATGCTTTCTACAACAACCCAGAATCAAGTCTTGAGGCACTATTTTGTTGAAGCTTATAGAAAGGTCAACTTGCAGTATCTATCTTAACATACATTCAATTAAATTAAAAAAAATTTGAAGTCTTTAGGTGATATTTTTCAGCAAACCGTACTAGTTGGTAGACAATAGAGGTTCAAAACTAGCATTCTATTATTCATAGATAGAACTACTGAGCTATTCTAGCAAAGCCCAACAAATATTCATGAATAAAAATCAAGAACATAATACAGTTTAATCTTACAAGTCTTCCTGTGGTCATGGCTTATGTTTAAAAAGGTGCAGATAGCTGCTGCAGCGTAACCAAGTGAAGAATGAGATATTAATGTCTAATATCATATAAATATTTTATGGTCTAAAATTGTGTATATTAACAAGGGAGAACCCTGCACTATTAGATGACTTGTTAGCATCAACATATAAACACATTACCGATACATACACAAACATGTGTGTGTGTCTGTATATATATATTAAGCACATTGATATATTCGGACATGGTTCTCAAATAGTTATGGAAGTTGGTTAATTAGAAAAACGAGTATTTACGACACCTGTGCCACACAAATTACTGCAATCACTTATAATTATTTAATAATGATGACATCTGAATATTATCTTATTAAAAAATAACCCCATACAGCCAATGCTTGTACAAGAGAAACCCAGCTAAGCATGCATATTATAGATATACACAATCACATACCATATAGGAGAAAGAAATGAAGTCTTATGGCGTACCTTCAGGTTCACTCGCACTGGCATGGACATTATCATCCTCATCTTGATCATCACCATCGTCCTTACCAACGTCTTCTGCTGAATCATCACCATCGTCCTTACCAACGTCTTCTGAATCATCACCATTGTCCTTATCACTGTCTTCTGAATCATCATCACCATCATCATTATCGTCGTCTTCTGAATCATCAGCATCAGGCTCAACAGGTTCTTTAGGTTTTGGTGGGGGTAGGAAATTGAAAGTGGACCTTCTACGTGAACCTAGAACGATGTTGCTTGTGTCAATGCCTTCCAGCTCTTTTGCTCTTTCCTTTTTCCGTTTCACTTCTTTGATTTCTAAGGAAAGAAAATGTTCATTTATTAAAACTTCATCTTGACACAGCTGCTCAATAGGGCCTATTAGATCCCACAAAATGCATAGTGTACACCACACATCTTGCTCTAAATTATATAAAAAAATTTAGTGTATTATCGCTGTTACTGACTATTTATTCCTGCACACAACATGATCATGCTATATATCAGCTAGCTCAAAATCACATATATAATTCTTCAAACATTGTTTCTGCATTCATGCCATGATAAGAGCTAGATACAAATGCACCTATAATGAACTGCCGAATGCATATGAACATATATGTTGCCAGCATATGGGACTCATCAAAACAGCCAACGCCAGAATAATAAGCACCAAATAGAACATATCAAAATGCTGATGGGAACACTATTGCCTAAATGAGAACCAAGCAATAAAAGGATTTGGCAGAAGTTGAATAATGACCTGATAGTGGAGAAAGAAATAAGGTTTCAAATAAAAATTTATTTATAACATCAAATTTGAATTGTTGTGGACAGAGATATTAAAGATAGAACTATGACAAGCAATAGTTGAATAGCAAACCTTTTTCAGTAGGGTTTGTGGACAACCCTTCTTTTGAGAGAATCTCTTGCAGTTCCTTTATTAAGAATGCCTCACGTTTGTCCTCAGGAACTTGCTTAGCTTTCTTATACACGGTAGGAGCAACACTGTCAACGAAAGGCAACAAGATAATGGTCATAAAACTAACTCAAAGATGTGATTAGATGGTAGAATTCTAAGAGGGAATTACCTCATCCCGCAAGACTTAATAATTGATTTGAGACGTTCCACTTTCTTTCCATATACCGGAGCTACCACGTCCTTCTGTACATAATGAGATTTCACTCGATTTAATATACATAGAGTTCAATTATGAGAGCAGAAAAAAAGGCTCATATACCAACTTTCACAGATTTTTCGGCAGAAGAGTCATCATCAACATCTTGTTCATTGTTCTTCTCATCAGATGTTTCTTCAGCACGCTTAGTCTGTTTTTTCCTTGGCCGCTCAGGTTCTTTAGCAGGTCTTTTACGTTTCTTCTCATCAGGTTCTTTAGCAGGTCTTTTACGTTTCTTGGGCTTTTCAGATATTTGAACTTTTCCTTTCGGAGCCAATTTCTTTTTTGGTTTTACTTCAACTTCTACATCGACACCTTCACTATGTGAAGAATCCGCATCTGACACGGAGCCTGTCTTGTCTGCTGTGTCATTTTGAGAATTTAAGACCTGTGAGCAAAGTAAATGACCAGCATGCTTTAGTGAGTTTAAACTTTGCCCCACAGAGAGTACAACAGAGCATGTTAAGTAGGTCATCTCACCTCATCTAATTGCTTACTTATTAGTTTCTTAAAGGAATCAAGAGAATATTTTTTAAGTTCAAGGTCATCCTCTAAAAGCCGGCGGACACCAGCCACAGTAAGTTCCCTGAAAAGAAAAGGGAAATTAGGACTAGTTACGTTAGATAATCAAATAAAGGCTGTCTAAGAATCAAGTCAGATGGCAGCTCATGTAATTAGCACAGCAAGTAGAACGGCTGTTTCCATTACATCCCTGACTTGTGCATAGTTTGAAGATAAAACAAAAAAAGAATATTAAAAAATAGAACTTGATAAATGTAACAATTTGGTAATTAAGTTTACGTACTCAGATTTAGATTTAAAATAAGTTGCCCTCTTCCAAAGTGCGTCTTTTATCATGTCCACTGTAGGTATTTTTTCCTGTGCATTGGCCTGAGTTTCCAATATTCCAGATTTGGCTGATTCATTTCCTGATAAAAGGCCCATTACAGGCGAGTCTTCAATTTTTCCTTCATCTTCAGGGCGAATGTCTGTTACCTTTTGCTCTTTCAGCTTCTCTTCTTCTTCTTTAGTCGGTTCTAACTTTATTTCTTCGGAACCCTTGGAAACATTCTCAGCCTCTTCTGCCTCACTCAAGTACTACCAAGACATTGACAATAAAAAAGGCAAGTGTCAACTGCTTAAGTTACTAAAGTCAAAAGCTTGTGCAACTTCTCCATAGAAAAAACATTAGTCTCATATACAATATGTGCTGCTCATCGTAAAAGGCAAGTATTATTTTCATAATTAGATGCTAAAATCACATTTGTGGCATCCCAACAAACTAGTACCAGTAAGCAGAGCCGGTGACACCAGGAAGGTACGATTGTCAGAATCCGAGGATATCATTTCATTTCAGATACGAAAAAGTGAACATAATATCATGGGTCTCTGTTTTTCTACATTTCGTGAACACATTGGGTAGCCTGAGAGAAAAGAATAAATCCATCACTGTAAGGGGTTGGGAGTTGAAGCATCTGAATCATTTTATGTGAACTAGTAGTTGCAGCAGTCTTTCAGTGGCGGAAGCAATGAAGGTGGTGCCGTTAGCATAAAATGGGGGCCACCCATGCTTTGTTAAGAATGCAGAATAAAAATATTAGTTGGTGCTGCATAGTGTTACTGTGTGATGATGATGGCGATGGGAACAGTGAAGTGGAGCGGCTGTAAAGCATAGGTAACAAAGTTGGTGCTGGCAATGATGGTTCTTTTCTTCCTTTAAATGAACCAAAAGTCTAAGATCTATATCCTTGGTGGTTCGATCAAGCACAGGAAAAAGATCGTGAATGCACCATGTGACTAGTTTAGTTGTGGATGACCTGTGCACACTGGAGGTGTGTCAGTTAATGCTTTTACATTTTCAATAGTTTGCTAGAGGAAGAGCAAGCTCTCTCAGCCAGGTGTCTTCTTAGAAGTCCACCACTAGTGTGCTTTAAGCTGTGTACAAAAACCCACATGCACGTTTCGCCCCTTGAAAGCACCATGACGATGAAAGTCAGTTCCCTCCAAATGGACAACGAGGGAAGGTTTCTCTTCCATGGTGGCTAGTTACAGGTCCACAGCTAATGTCTTCAGAGAGTGGTAAAAGACCCGGCTTGTTCACTTCAACTATTTCGAGGATCCTAATAAAGCTTTACTGTATACTAGGTTTAGCAAACTATAGGTGGAAAAATTTCATAGATTGTTGTGCAAAAGCAGGCAAGCCATAGTTTTAGAAAAGATTACATTAACAAGAAGTCAATAAGAAGCTTTTATCACAAACTAGTTGAGATAGGATCAAATGAAGCTAAAAGAAATTATAAATTGGTGAAACCATTAGAAACCTGGGGTGAGGCCTCTAGGGACTTAGGAGATTAATTGTGTCCTGACACACACTCCTAAGGCTGACTGCTAAGAGTGTGCACACTTTGGTTCAGGTGCTTGGCATGCATTTAAGGTGTAACCACTTCCAAAACTCAGAACAGTTTGGTGCTGTTTTCAATTGACACCATTACAGGCCGTAGGAAAGTTTAAAACGTTTTAGTTATCCGGTTCCAGTCACAGTTACTTTTTCAGTTTTAAATTAATTCAACATTAATTAGAAAATTCCTACAACTTTCAACACACACAAAATCTAATATGAATATTTCTTGTTAAGCTCTTGATCTCACAAAAATTCTAATCATTTTGTGGCAATAAATTTTCCCGTACCAAGTCTGACAATTAAATTAGTCACAACAAATATAATTAACTTGCATGTGCTTTACAATTTTATAATACAACAAAAAAAAACATGAACTTGATCACAACAATTATAATTAACTTGCTTGTGCTTTACAAATTTTGATATAGCAAAAAGAACATGAACTTGATCAAATTTATAAAAACTAAAACTTGCTACAATATTATAGCAGTTTGTTTTTTTAGTTCACTTTTTGATATAACCAAATATGATAAGCAAACCATGTATTTTGTTTGGGTTTGTTATGATTTTCTCCATTAGTTTTTTTAGCTAATATCCACTTGTGTCTGAGAAATGACAGCATATGCAGTTTGATTGTGCAAACTTGAACACTGCTATATCCTTAACAGATGATCACTGGCTAACCTATAGAACACTTGATTGTTCTCGTTGTATAATTTTTCTGGGCAGGTGAGCAATTATACTTTCCTTGATGCAAGCAGCAGAAATTAGTTTTTGCAAATATGTATTGGCTTCAAAAGTGTACCTTAGAACCCTCATCAAAAGCGTTTGACCAGTGATAAAGAATTTCCTATAACAACTGAATTTGCTCATTCTTCACCCATTCTATATACCTCAAATAGTAAAAGAACTATTTACATGACAAATGGAAATCAACAATATAGAAGGGCTCTTCTAGATATCCCCTCTTATCAATGTCAATGAAAAGGCACCACATCTATTTCTGAACTTGGACATCGTCAGCAGGTTGTTTCATGAGAAAAGGTGACATGCTACAAATATAGGTGTATATGTGAGTCTCCGATTTGGCCATTGCAAGTCAGAAGTTGCACAAAAAGGGACTATACATTAAAGGCTATAAGAACGTCGACCATGTAATGCATTAAAAAACATATAATCTTCATAATTGTGACAATTTAATGTGGGCATAGATCAGCAGTATGTGTCTTCAAACTATGCAACAAAAGCATATACCACATTATGAAAGTAGCAAGATTCCTTTCACAGGGACCCTTGGAACAAACTATCAGATTTATTGCTAATCGAACTTAACATAATGACTTGAAATCTATAAGAAGAGGTACCTTCTCCAACAATTGTTTAACATATCTCTTGTGTACATCCAATGCATATGTATCTAAAACCAGGTCTTTCTCTAGTAATCTTCGAACTCCCTCAAAAGTTAAAGAACTGTCATGAAAGGAAAAAAAAGATATTATTGATATTTCAAAGCTCCTGTAACTTATCAATTTAGAAAACGCAAATATAAAACAAAATAGCAAGGCTCTAAAACATACAGATAAAAAAAGTGTTAAATAATACAGAAGTTCAGTACTTCAGTCTTCAGTTACAACATCCCCTGGCATAATAACGACGCTAGACTGTAAAGTTAGCCTTCATGAGTAAAATAAGAAACTGTGGCAATGTTACCTTGTCATGACTTCCTTCGAGTATAATTTCAGATAAGTGATTTATGCAGGGATAGATTAGCCCACTAAGCATTGTTATAAAGTGCCATACATAAATTCTTTCGCCTAGGTTGACTTTTGTAGTTTCTTCTTTTTCGCTTAGTGACATTTAATTTTATTACTATGTTGTTTGACAACTACATTTAGTTCATTTTGGTAGAAAATATTGTAGCTAGTAATTTTATATTATATATCATTCCAAGTAACTACGCTAACCATCTCCTCAAATGTTTCAATTTCCCTTACAGATCCTAGTTTAAGTATAATCAAGTGAAAATCTGGAGTTCCTTGGATTCTGTTATATGATCATCCCTAGGGTGAGATGCATATATATCATATCAGGCGAGAAAAAAAAAACATCTATGGGTTTCTAGTGCAATCCTTCCTGTGTTCATGAACTAAATATATTAAAATATTCATGCATCTCACTCACAAACCTTTCTATGTCTTCATTGGTTATCAGTTAATTACTCATCACATTAAGATATGCTTAACGGTGTTGTAGAACTGAGGCTAGGCAATAGACCACCAAGATGCAGCAGAAGCGCCTCCCTTGCTCAGAGGCATCTTCAGTGACGTGGACTTCTTGACCCTTGCGCACGGTGAGAGGCAAGATTTCTTACAGGAAGTGCAGATTAAGTTTTTGCTCTACTTTCTACTTCTTGAGGTCTTATTTATGAATCAAGAGCTTTCTTGCTGGGGTTCTAATTATTGTGAAGATATGAGGCTCATCAGCAATAGTATACTTTGAATCTACATGATTAAAGAGTATAAGTCTATTATGTTGTAGACTTACAGCTCAATAACAAAAAAGTTGAGTGGTTTCTATATGTTTGCATTAGTTTCTATCTGATGTTAGTATTTAAGTTGCATATTTTGAAACTAACTAAGCATGCTCCAGCTATATATTAATGTGATGTTCTAAACCCGAGTCATATGGAAGGAGGCAAGGAGCCATGCCTGGTATACTTTTGATGAATTTGTAAGATATATGTACATGATAGTCTAATAATCTTGTGCCAACTATACAAAATCTCTTCATTGCTCCCATATTTGTTTCGTGCTCTCTGTACTTGTTGCTTGAACTTCTTAAAGTAGTTACACTTATTTGGTAATCCAATTTTGTTGAAAACTTATTTGTGATCTTTCTTGGAATTTCATGAGATTTAGCAGAAAAAGGTATAGGATAATCTTTGATTGTTGCTTGAACTTCTTAAAGTAGTTACACTTATTTGGTAATCCAATTTTGTTGAAAACTTATTTGTGATCTTTCTTGGAATTTCATGAGATTTAGCAGAAAAAGGTATAGGATAATCTTTGATTGTTGCTTGAACTTCTTAAAGTAGTTACACTTATTTGGTAATCCAATTTTGTTGAAAACTTATTTGTGATCTTTCTTGGAATTTCATGAGATTTAGCAGAAAAAGGTATAGGATAATCTTTGATAGAGGTCATAAAGGATGTAAAACGAACTGTATTTAAACTTAACAAGCCTGAAACATCTAGACAGACTACATGGATTCAAACTTGTGTTTACCCATTTGATATGAAGCATGATGTAAAATAAAAGAATGTCTCCTTGCCAACAACCAAACCTCCCATCTTACCACAAGCCCACAAAATTTTTGTATACTTTATACACACATTTATATCAATATGGATATGTTCATGAAAACTAGATGGTTAGTACTCGGTACTCAATGCGCCAAATAACAAAAAGACGAAAGGGGCATTAGGTTTGTATAAGAGAAAGGGAATGGCATTGGATTATGATGTTTGGGTGGTACTCAAGATTTGGAATGATCTTTACATGGGGTGGCGAAGCCATGAACCAGCAACGGCATGAAGTCGTTCATCGAGTAGAGGGTAGGGAAATTTAGAAAGGGGAGGGTTTTTGACTAATAAGAGTATCGAGAGATGTGGTATCCCTTCCTTACATGCATACCCCTCAATTTTCTCATGAATTGTCCATTAGCCATTATAAGGTAATAGGTATGATACAGGCTTGGATGAAAACATAATGAAATTGATACTGCGATAGAATATTAATAGTTTCCAACAATTTGAGAAGTTGGGCTCTCTCTAGGTTCACACCAAAAACAGTGTTTACAAATCAGATATCGATCTCCTACACCCCTTATACTCCTTTAACATACCGCTCTTGCTACTTTTCCCTTCTTACCCCTTTACTCCTAGCCAATGTAATTAATAGCATCCTTGCAGAGTATATAAATACCTGCCCTCAAACTTCCACATTGTCCTCAAGGTGGTAAAAGATCAAAAAGAAATTGATCCCAATAATTTACATAAATGACTAGTGGTGGTGGTGGTAATAGTGGCAGAGTTGGTGGTGATTCTCGATGAACTTCGCTTACCAAATCACCTCGACAACCTTTTACATTGCCTAGCCTTTGTCCCCAAAATTCCCTCTAAGGCCCTAAAAACTCCTTAACACAAATCCCAACTTCTTTTCGTTCTTCCTCGATTAGTCGACTCTTTATGTTATATCTCTCAACCTTCGAAACCACTAATCTAGACCATTTCTATCAATTTGGTGCGATGGAAGTGGAGTTCTCACCACTAAACTATTGTCACCAATAACTCTAAGAAACACCCTCTTTTTAAGATCATTTGCAAAAAGTGATTGATACAACTCACTAATTCCATGTACCACAACATGGAATTTATCGGAGTTAAAAAAGGCCAGTGTCGTGTTGATCCCCTTTCTCTTGGTTCAACTCTCTTGTAAAATACCCACACATAAGCAAAGGAAACTTTCGTGCCTCCTTTTCATACTTGTGCATTTGTTTCTGAGATAATCTCCCCATACGGTGTAGCAGCCTTCCTAAGAGTGTTGGATTTCCAGAATCCACATGGCCAACAATTGCAAGTTATATTCGACTCAAATGGCTTGTAGCTTGGTTAAGTAGCATCTACCTCTCAGACTCAGATGAAGAGTCAATTTATATTGTGAACAAAGACCAACTTCCCAACTTTTTTGGAATTTCAGAAATCTCGGTTTTGGCACTCATGATCATACTGTTCAATGTACAGGAAATTCTATATGTTTGTATCTTAATTATGGGAGCAGGTATGTTCTCATCCACGTATCCCAATTTATCCTTTCATACCAAATGTGCTAAGATGTAGGAAAGTTTAGGGTTCGACTTCAAGTTGGTAACGAACATAGCTTTTATGGAAGGAGCGTTGACGCTTTCTTCAAGTTGGTTGAAACTTTGCATCCCATTTCAATCTAGACACTATACTTGTTGTTGACGGCAGCAAGTACCGTAGCGATATCAATCATGATGGTTGTGGGAGCAGTGGTGGTCTCCAACAATCACCGCCAAATCTCTCTCCTATGTCGCGGACGACACGGAATATATTACGTCTGCCACATATTTGGGCCAAATTGAAATATTTTCATCAGGCTTGGGCCATAATAGGATCAACAAAATCAAAAACCAATTAATGCAAAAACACCTACATCAATGGTTGGAGGCCTAAGGTTACCAATTAATACACTTCAATCTAGAGAATGCAGGTGTTACCAGACCTTTGTCAACGACATCCTTCAAACTAAATAAAGTGTAATGTGAAAGTCTACTTGGATTAACTCCTTCTAGGCAACCAATGTACCAAAGATCTAGAAGGAGACATCCTCAAGACCTACCACTTACTAAACCATGCAAAGTGTGCCTTCAAGGAATCAAGGTAAAATCTAACAAGGTTATTGGCAATATAGAAAAGTATTGATGTCAATCAAGGGAAGATTAATGCCATCATGGAAATGATTCCCCTTGTGAGAGGGGATGCCAAAAGACCCTCCATGTCGGGACATCATGTGAAAGAAATGTAATAGGACACAACTAAGGCATGCAGCCACCTCTAAACCTATTTCACACAAAGCATGCTTGCTATAAACATCCTCATGATCACAAAACCGAGAAGTGGAGGGAAAAAGGTATAGTAATACCATATAGATTATAGAGATATTTATACACCCAAGGGCAAGCTTATAGAAGCCTTGTCCTCAAATTTACACCCTATGTCCCTACCATTCAAACCCTCATCAGCATTTAGGTGCACCTTATAGCCTTTGTAGTTTACGGAAGAAGGGTAGTGGAGCTTATCACTTGATATAGAGTGTATAAAGACACTAAAGAATCCTCGTGTGTTATCCATCATCATAGGATATGAACCAAGTGTCCTTGTCCCCCTCAAACAGTCAAACTCTAAGTGCCCCAAGACACCATGTGAGGAGGACCTCCCGGGTAATGCTTTCAAATTGATTCATTACAAACACACATATTCGCTCTCCTAGATTTCTCCTCTGCCTCATTCAAAAGATGACCACTCAAGCAATCACCATCGAAGGGGTCTCTCATCAAACATACAGTTTATAAAAAGAATGTGTGTATCTGCAACAGAACCCTACATGGTGTACTTATATCTAATCAATTTTCAGGAAGAACAAGTACCCAAGTCAAGAGTATGGCTTTGTTATCATGGGACTTGAACATCTTTTTCAATCATTATCTTTTTACCACAATAAACCATAATCTATAAATGCCACCTATATGAAACATGATTCAAGCACACATGTATAGTGAAATGCCACAAAATAATAACAAAGACTGAACAATTCAGGACCCCTAGCTAATAGAACAATCCTCAGTAGTAAAGATGGAAAAAAGAAGAAGATAAAAGAAGGGGCCATACTCGGCTTGGTCTCTGAAATGTTGAACGCGAGAGCGCATAGCTTGCTGTATGCGAGACTCGATGCTTTCATCCTCCTCCTTCATTCTCCTTTACTTCCAACTACTACCTACTGGCGACTGTTTTCCTTGCTTTCTGTAGTTGAACGAAGGCCAAAACCCTGAGCCAGATATCAGCGATATGCTGTTTTCATTCGCTAGAGGTTGAGCTCCATTAATCGTCCCCCTGCCTGACCTAGCTAGAGAGAGAGAGAGAGAGAGAGAGAGAGAGAGATGCAAAAGACGATTTTAAAATAGGACGTCTTTTATTGTTGGTCAAACCGGGTTCCAAATGCCAAAATGGACAAAACCCAGAGAATTTGGGCAAATTTTGTTTTGCTCAAATCCATTTTCCAAAAATGACAAGGCACATGAAAGAAATGTTTTGAAAATAGGGTTTTTAGTTAAATGGGTGTGATGATTGGTTCTAAACATTTTTATGTGTTTTTTATTTTCCTACATATAGAGAAAGCTTCAAACGAGAAACATATCAATTTAAGATAACGTGAGAAGCAATCTTAACCACTCATCCGATCAACAAAGNNCCCCCTTTAATAATCTCTACCCTCCCATGAATCGCGTCAATCCTCCGTGATCACGTCCACCGTAACTGCAAGATGAGTGGCTGAGATTGATCCTCACGTTCTCTTAAATTGACATACTTCTCGTATGAACCTCCCTCTATATATATTATATATATATATAGAGAGAGAGAGAGAGAGAGAGAAAGAGAGAGAGGA
>LUCG01041069.1:0-13279 GCA_001633085.1 Carthamus tinctorius | reverse complement strand
TATATATATAGAGAGAGAGAGAGAGAGAGAGAGAGAGTGAGAGGTGGATTCATACGAGAATGATGTCAATTTAAGAAAACGCGAGGATGATTATCAGCCTTCAGCCACACGTTTTCGGTTACGGTGGACGCGATCACAGAGGATTGACGCGATTCATGGAGGGTGGAGAAGATTGAAGGAGGGTGACCCGATCAAAGCCGCATTTATTGACCGGATTCAAGGAAAAACCTCAATAAAACGGAAAACTGAGAAACACCCTTATAACTCTCCATCTGGACCATATGCATTTGTGCATAAGAGTTAATTAAGTTGTTTTTTGTTTTTATGCACCTATGCATATCATAAATTACATCTACGCACAAATGCATACGGTCCAAATAGAAAGATATGAAGGCGTTCATCGGTTTCCCATTTTTTTAGATTTTCCTTTGAACGTAACCCTATATAGATAAATGTAGACAAAATTGCATAAATCGCTGAACCTTATAATTATGCTTGGAATGTTTAAAATTAAACTTCTTGTTCGTACATGTACAATGAAAAACCAAGGTTTGTGCAAAATATGAATTGTAAACATATATGGTAAGCAAGCATTGTAAAACTTTCAGCAGAAATCATCTTTTTTTTTCTAACGGCACAGCAAACACAAACACACGTTTCCGGGGTATCCGGGATCTAATGGCATCTGATTAATACCGTCGACCATGACGCAACCCAATTAAGTGTATCACTATATGGCAGGCCCATGATCTGGATATCTCCACATGCTCACCACGAGGTTCGAACCCGGTAGTCAGATGTTACCTTGCCACTAAGCTACACATGCTTTGATTCAGCAGAAATCATCTGATGTGTTGAACAGATTTTTGGCATAATATTATCATTCATACATGATTAAAATCATTGAGAATAGTTACTATCGTGTATAAATGCCATGATCCAGTTTGACATGGTTTCAATGAAGTATGATAATACTGAAAGTATTTTTATGTTCATAAGGCTATGCGTAGCGCCAGGGAATCGGCGGGCTAGGGCGGGCTGGGGTATGAACAAGGGCGAGCTATCAGTGGCATGGGGGGATCGGTTTGTAGAAAGCAATTGGACCGCCTCCATGCTCTCTCTCTTTACTCCTTTCTCTCTATCTCTCCCTACACTCTTCTCTCTCTCTTTCTTCCTTCTCTTTTTTATAATAAAATATATATGTATTGGGTATTTGGTTTGGTGGGTTGTGGTACCTGACAAATTAGACTTGTGGGGGGTTATAATGGGGTTTATGGTAAAGCTGATGTGGCAAAGTGGGCTTGAGGGCTCGGTGGGCTACGCTATTGAAAGCCTAATTCCAAGTTTGAATTCTACATTTGGGTATTTTCGTAAAACAACTAAAGTTGTACTAACAAAAAAAGAAAGATAAAGAAAGCATATAAATACACAAGGGAGTAAAATATATGAACACATAAACTCCAAGGGATTAAAATGAAAAAAATAGAAAAAGGTTAAAAGAGAAGAACTTAACCCCTGAATTATCAATTTATCTACAACTTTGCCATTGAGGCTTCTTTATTCTCTTTCTTTCTCTTTAAAGCACTTGAGCCTATTTCAGAGAAGAAAGAAGCAGAGGAAGAGAGCAGGTGGCCTTCTCTCTTAAGCCATCTCTCTCTCTCCCTCCCTCCCTCCCAAGCTTCTAGATCACTTGGCACATATACATACATATGTATGTATATGTATATATACATATATACACTCAAATCTGTTCAAAGTCTCCATCTTTCATCATCTTCCAAAACCCTTTTTATGTTTTTGATGAATTAGCAGATTGAATTTTGAAAATATTGTGTGAAAAATGGCAGATTTGAAGGGAAAGAAGATTAACAAATCAAGATTAAGACTAAAAACCCTTCCCTTTTTCTTATCTTCATCGAATTCGAACGATGAAAACAAGTGGCAGAAGAAGAGATTTGGAGAAGAAAAGGGTTTGGGAATTGTGGTTGCTTTGAATAATAATAGTAATAATGAATCATCATCATCAACAACTCCAAACCCGGTTTTTTCTGTTTCACCAAGATCCGACCCGATCCCCATATTTAGGAAGAAACCCATTAAAGATGATATTGAAATTGAGCTATTGGAGGAGTATACATGTGTGATATCACATGTAGGGAATAATTTGATCAAGAAAATGGAGTATTTTGATGATGGTGGTTTTACTAGTAATAGCTATTGGATTACTAGTGGTGGTGGTGGTGGTGGTGGTGGTGGTGTGTTTTGTGCTCCTTCTCCTCCAGTGGATGTTGTTGTGTTTGAGGATGATGGTGATTTCTTGAGTTGTTGCCATCTTTGCAAGAAGAAGCTTCATGGATTGGATATTTTCATGTATAGGTATGGAACTTTTCTATCTTTTATTCTTCTTCTGCTTTGGGGTTTTGTTGAATAAATTAAAGATATCTTTGGTTTGTTGTTTAAGTTGATTTACAAACTTTGCTACTTAAATTCTTTTCTTCTTGTGGTTGATTTGATGGTCAAAGAGGAGAGATTCTTGGGTCAATTGGACTCTTTGTTGGTTTTGATTACAATTAGCTAACTCTTGATCAAAACAAAAACCCCCGAAACGATACAATCCGTCCAGGTTTGGGTTCTAACGGAAGACTTTTATGGAATTTGAAAGTCTGGAAATAAGTTTAGAATCGTTTGGGAGGTATTAGAAGTGTTGAAGAATTTTTATGCGATTCCGATCAAAAAAGCCAAATACATGTCTTCTGTTGACAACGTATAATGCAATTAAGATGTTGTAGTGATTCCATGCTACACCGTTGTCCTAGCTAGTCGATGGTTTTTGTTGAGATACTCCGAATGTTTCATTGAAATCCTTCTTGTGATACTAGATTTGTTTGGTTTGGTTTGGTTTTATCTATCTATCTAATCTATCTTTGTGGTTCTGACTAATTGTTCCTTTTATGTTTGGTTTGTAGAGGTGAGAAAGCATTTTGTAGCGAAGAGTGCCGGTACAAGCAGATCTCGATTGATGAACACAAAGACAAGTATGCATTGGGGGTGAGGAAACAGCCCGAATGCTCCGCCGACTCTCCATGCTCCAGTCCTATGCAGTTACCAGCCGGGATGGCTGTAGCATGAAGCTTTTCGGACTATATATATACGTATACATATATTTATATATAAAATAACGAAGATGAAATATAAAGTTTGGTTCAAAAAACGAAACCCAAAATAAATTATAAGTATTTATGTCGCGCGGCGAAGAACACAACAAAGAATGGCAATGGAGATGGAGATGGGGGTTTATTTCCAAATGAAAGAGAGGGGTTTTGGGTTAGTATTTGTTTTCAACTTTGAAGTTTTGTTTCAAATTATGGTTGTTTTTATAGTTTGTAATGGAATTTCGATATATTGGGTACAATTAGTTAAGCATCGTGTACGCATGAGTCAGCGTAATTCATCGTTATAGAAATGTTGTCGAATTTAATTCAAAACTTTTAAGGGTGAGGTATCAAGAAGGAAGTAAAATGATTTAACAAAATGGGAAGGATATAGATCGAATTATCAAATAAATGGACAAGTTGAATATAAGTAAGACCCAGAACCAGTAAGTTAACGAGTCTAAGGTGCCGTTTACCAGATTCTTACCGGATAAGTCCTTAGCAGCAAGAGATTCACATTCAACTACCTTACTGTATAACATCATTGTCCTTAAAAAAAGATTGTCGGTAAGCATTTTAAACCTAGTAGGTGCTTATTGGGCAAGTCATTTCCCACGCTTACCCTCCTAAGAGTCTCGGTCCTTAGCTCCTTGCCTTTGCTCTTACATGGTAAGTTTCTCGGTCATGGCCATGCTCAATCAATAAAGTAAATGACATTGCTAAGCGCTTGCCCTAGTAAATGCTTAGTAAACAGCCCCTAACTCAAGATTATTCAAGCGGTCTTGGAAGGCCCGAGACCAGGCCTGAAAAAGTCTCGGCCTTGTGCATTAGATACTCGTTAAACTACAAGCGAAGTCAAATGTCAACTTTTGTAGGATGCTGAAAGTCTCAAAGTTCAAATTATATCTTGGGTGGAAACAGGTGATATTTTAGTAGGTAAATTAACGCCCCAAATGGATCCGTCGGGACTGACGGGGCTCGAACCCGCAACGTCCGCCTTGACAGGGCGGTGCTCTTGCGATTTGTAGAACTTATAGAAAACAAAACACAGTTAAGGGTTATAACTTTTTAGAATGGTAAGAGTATAAAGCCTAAAATGTTTAAAAACAAAACAAAATGAAGCCAGCATGCTTCACACAAGGTTAGACATTGCCACTACCCAAAGGAAGAGAGGTTTCATGAAGACAAAATGGGTGTGGAGAACAAAACCACAACCAACTGATCTATTATGTTTTTGTATTTAATTGTATTTAAAACTAGTCATCTTTGGTAATCATAAGCCAGCTTTTTTAAAAAGCTACTTCAAACTTCAAGAAGTGTTCAATAACCACTAGGGTCTTTTTCCCAATTATGCCTCTTGTATTTTTACATTTAGTTTTTCAGTGTCCTTCAGTGTACATAAATTGTATCTTATAAACTAAATTTACCAAGCATGACTAAATTATTATTAGCCAACAACTAGTTTATCAAACATAGCCTATGAAACGATTGCCAAGGGGCCTATGTCGATTTATGTACTAGGGACCCACACATGAGATCAAAATAAGATGATTAGAGGATGTAGATTCACAGCAGCAGTGTCTCAAAATATGAAACAAATCTTTCCATGAAAAATTTTAAGAAATACAACTGCCAATGTACACTACTAAACAACCAACAAGAATACAACTACTGTGGTAAAAAGGATCCCTTTGCTATGAATCAAATACTCCTACACCAGCGACCTTTTTTGTGGTGTATGTCTCTATCACACTACTTCGCATTTTCCAAATCTAAAATAATCATACTCAGAGATATAAAGAGTTTGCAAACATGATACCTCTTCGGAGGCTCTCACTGGCTGCACCAAACTTGTCCTCCAAACCAGCTTCTCCAACAGCATGAGCAGCAGCACGCAACTGTTATAAATCCATCCAATAAACATTATAGTTGGTATTATTTTCAACGTTCACAACAAGCTTTTTACATTATAGTTGGTATTATTTTCAACGTTCACAACAAGCTTTTTTTAGTCTAGCGAAAGAAAAGAAAAACAAGAATCACGCTCTGTATTCTGAAAAGCAAAACATGGTAAGTTTGACGTATATTGGCGGTTGCCATGGGTTTGCTCTTCTTATCTGGGCAACCACCAAAGTGATCATCATCTGTGGGTTTTTTTCCATGTTCAATGCAATTTTCTTTCAACATCTTCAGTAAAACGAAGGCCTAGCATTTTAAACAAGTTGGCCTCAAATATTTTCATGGCAATTGCAACTAAATTATCTGAACGTTGAAGAGTCAAATATAAGAAGTTACAGAAAAGAGAAACCAACATATGAAATACGAGATTATTTATTTCTACAACAATCTTAAACTTTTTGAGCGTTGATCAACTTACCTGATTGAGGAACTCATCAAGCCTTCTAGCAAGCCTAATTATACTCCCTTCAAAGATATCTGTCATTTGAATAACTTCAGAAAAAGATGATCCCTGGAAGAACATAAAAGCATCATCAATGTTTCTTTCTGTCAACCGTAAATAGAAAGAAATCATATTACGAAGTAAATTTCAAGTGTATTAGGTGTTTAATCTAAGAGTATCAAGTTCATTAAATATCCTTGGTTTCCCGATATGCAGGTGCTGGATTAACCCATTCTTGGTAAACTATTCTTCCAGCCATAACATCTAGCGGTGTATAAATTCATGAAGATATGTTTCAAATCCAGATACATGGGTTCTATAATTCTAGCTAAATTCAAGTACAATATCTTTGGACATACTAGAACATATAGCCAAAAAACATTTTAGAAGTACTATACAAGTCTTGGTGAATTTTATAGTTTGCATGTAAAGAGAATAACAATCCATCTGAATTTGGCCAACTGACAAGAGAAAAGAGAGTTTCGAAGAATGAGGTAAATAAACAATAAAGCAATCAATCAGATGGGTTGGAAGGAGGTATCTCACTTTTGACCAACAATATATGACATCCATCAAGAATGGTCTAACTGCTGCCTCCACATACTCATCCACGTTAACTTCCAACTTGCATTCATGTTGTATCTGCGAATTAAACGTATTAGTTTTGTGATCTTCAGTCAATAACTCCAGGGCAATGATGCAACTCACCTCTGCTATTCTACGTGCACTGTCTTGAAGTTGTTGTAATGGTTTAGCAAGTTCTGATCTTAAATGTATTTGCTCACTTGATTTGTCTCCTGGAATAAAGCAACTTGCAAGGGCTGCAATTTGATGATGATCAAGATCATTGAAGGTACCTGATCAAGATAAATAAATTATCAGCATCTATACCATAGAGGTATATTTAACCAGTATACTTCAAACAAATTTGTTTTATTGTTCCTACACAACTTTTTTCTGGCGTATAGATTTTGTATGCATTTTGAAGAAAGCAACCTTAGAAAGGGTCACAAAGAGTTCATCTCCTCAAATCACTCTCAAAGTGATACCATCTTTCTACAAACACCATACATCTTAAAGCTTCAAGGGTATAGATTGTAGTTACCATTCCTCTAGTTTCTATAGGCAGATGTTCACAAGAGTACAGATGTACATTCACTTGAAAAAGGTTCCATATTCATATCCTAGTTTGTGACATTATCAATTATATTAACAATATTTACTATTGGCATATGATATATTGTCCTAGAGTGGATACTTTTATGTTATTATAGGCCTGTAATTGCCTCTTAATGGAACTGTTAAGAGGTAAACAAACAACCCCTCAGTGTGTCATAGCATATGGACAAGCAAGGCCAATCCCTATATGTTTGACTAAAGTATAGTTCAATCGAGTTTTTTGAGTATTATTTATATATCACAAATACATCAATTTAGCAATGAGAAACTACAGGAATCTTATGGATCACAATCATTGTGAAGGTTCTTAATGGGGACGTTTAAAAGAGGTATTTTGAGATTGAAAGAAACTTACTGCATTTGGTTCAGAATGGAGGGAGTATACAGTTTCAACGCTATCACTAGCACATAACAGGAACATATGAAAAAGTTCCATTGTGGTGAAGTAACATTCCGTTTCGAAGTAATTGCTTATGAGCATGTAAATTACCCATTATAGATCTGTGCTCCAACTCAAAATAAGATATCATAGGAAACAAGCTGAAATAGTATATATATATATATATATATGTGTGTATATATATATATAATACAAGTTTGTGCCTTTGTGTCGTCATATTTGGATTTGGACACACATAAGCTCATGTAATGTTGAGTCTTAAAAGAGTAAATAATCAAAAAGCAGCAAGCCAACAAATCATAGAGATGATACATCACTTGAAATGAATGCCTTCATAAATCATAAGCATACATAATCCTTAAGTCTTATTTTTTGGATGGCATGGTATAAAGCCATATTTGACTAACAACTAGTAAATCAGATCCTCCTTTCTCTGAGATAAAACCATCTCCTTGAAAGGTTAAGACCCAGTACATGGTGATTGTATGTTGCAGTAGCAACTTCTCCTAACATAACTTCATATGCAAAAACATGATCAAGATCAAACCTGGATCTACAGATCCCCTATCACAAGAGATGCTACGACCTTAACAACAACGAGCTTTACTGGCTATACAACAGTTGGCGTCTAATCCAACAACAAGTCAACAACCATATATTCATAATAATATCTCTACTATCATATCAATAAATCAACTTTTTTAATAGTTAATTATTAATTTCAACAAACTTAACCGGCATTGATTGCAACAGATTATTATGTTGTTAGAGAACTAACACCCATTTATGTGATAATGTGAAGGATGACTAGAAGCCATCTTTAATGACCTTTTATAAGATCAGTAAAACATAGCCTGAAATTGGAACGCGTATATAATAAATCCATGAACGAGCACAAGCTCTGTAGATGAGGGAAGTATCGACAGTGAGAATATTACCATTAAACATCAATTCAGTGACCAGTAGTTCGTCTCCTGTGTCAATCAAGCATGCTGCACGGCCCTTCACTTGCACTATTCCTTCAGCATCAATATGTCCAAGCTTCTTTAAAACCCGTGATCGGTTCTTTAGTTCATCACGAAATTTTTGAAGCTGCATGAAGCAAAAGCACATTACTATGTGAATTACGCAAGATAACCATTCATATGCTTGACAAACAAAGAGAGTTCAGATTTCATCACACAGGACAACACTTTAACTGTAGTTACATTTATCTCTCCCTGCCACCTGCAGCAGAACCACCCCCCCCCCTTTTTTTGGCCGGTGAAACAAACACAAGAACAGGAGATAGAAGGATGTAAAAGAAGACAAAGCAAATGATAGAAGACCCTGATTCACATTTATGAATATATTTATAAATGTGAACCAAGACTTAGTAACATTTCCTTAGGACAAGGGTTCGGCCTAGCGGTACCCGGAAACCCAAACTTCCTATAGGTCAAGGGTTCCAACCTAACCAAAGGTGCGAAGTGTGTCAGTTTGCAGTATATAAATATCACATCCTTCACAAAAACAGATTTCCAAATCTTGTTTAGATGCAGCATACCTAGATATCACTAGAACTTTATCTATCATTCGCATAAAATCAAAATTAATCTCCTGAACTCCATTGGGCCTGCAGCATGACAAGGTATAACTAGTAATTTCGCTTTTTTCCCAAGATGAAGGCAGAAGAATTGTCTGTGCTTGGAATTTTTCCAAGTGATTACATTGTCATCACATTGTATACTTGATAAGTGTCTTGGCCCATGCGCGTAACCATAGTATATATTTAAGAGATGTATGCCTATGAATTTACACATTCAGAACTCGATTTATGGAACGCTACGAAATTGCATTAACTTATCATGTGCTCAGTCTACAACCAATGTACTACAAACTACGGGGGTGTTTGGATATGTGTCTAAACTCTAAAGTGATTATAGCGACTTGAAGATGCAATGCATGTTTGGCAAAAAATGTATCGGAATTCCTGATTATTCAGTGTCAAAATACTCAGATTTGAGAAATAAAAGAAAAGGCAAGAAATTACTATAAGAAAACTAATCACCAAGATAAATGTAAAATTACCTAACTACTCCAAGATTTAATCAACTAATGATGATTATGATTCTTTAAGTCGCAATATTTGATTTAAAAACTCACATTTGAACACTCCCTATGAAATGAAGCATGTGAATAGAAATGCAGAACATTCCCCAAGTATATGCTGACAGGAATGTAATTACCTGTGAATCACGCATTTTTGTTTTCAACTGCTGAATTTCGTGACTCACTTCTGCTTTCCTCTGGAAACACTTCATCTGGTTTTCATCTTGAGACTGAAAAAACAGATCATATTTCAGTGTTTAGTGAAACTTGATTTGGAAAAAGCTGCAATTTTATATAAGAACACATGGTTGCCCAAACCTTGTTCAACGGATGAGAAAGCAATTGTTGTTCAAGTTTCTCAATCTGATTTACCAGGTCGACAAACTCAGGTTCTTCTATCCCCATATCCTGAAGACAAGCCATGTATTAAAGATTTATAACATCCAAATAAATAGGTTATTCGTAGAAGTTAAACACTACAGGAATGACAACATAAAATGTTAAAAAGAACCTGCTATAGTCAAAGGATGTTACTTGAGAATTGAGATAGGACCAGAGAAAAGAAGTCAGGTTACTTTATAGGAGGCCAGACTCCATTCATGCAGCTTAAAGCTTATATGATAAATGTTGAGACAAACAAAAAATCTTAGGCCAAGGCCACATGGGTCTCCATCAGTTGTAGCCCTGATTAGAGTCTTGCATATGTCACGTGCACACACTGGCTACAACTATTAATTAGACCCATCACCATCCACATCATAACTGAGTGGACAAATATAAAGGCACTAGTTTGGTCCTTGCTGAACAAGTCAGAAGAAATAGTTCCAGCAATTAGCTTACTGGTAACAATGCACAAACTACACACTACTATACTATATATTACACCATTCTCATCATTACATGAAAGACAAAAGTGGCCAGCTTCTCAGTAGTGACTATATAGAATCCACTAACATAAACATGTGATTGACATTGAAATCAGTAAATCACAATAAACACCATCAATTATTCAAGCATCATAATCTTTTGGTTGCAACAGTTCGGAGAGACTGCCCAGTCTTGACTTTGTATACAAAGAAATAAATTCAGCACTGTTCTATACCTCTTCGTTTTCAGCTATTTTTCATCATTGTATGTTAACTCAAAAACTTTAGTATTCTTACAGGAATCACAATACCTTCAGTAACATAAAACAAAGTATTCTAATAAAACTCAACCAGAAACCAAGTTGATTAATTTTGGCAGACCATGCTGCCATCATTGTTGGCGCCTGTCACCTTCAGTTGCTACTAGATCTGTATGTCATGTTAAAGGAAAAAGAACTAAAGAAATAACAAATTTCAGTTATTATACATGCACTTTGACAAAGATAGGTTCAAACACATACATGTAGTTGTAAAAGTCATTAAAACAAATTCTTATCATAGACATTTAACACAAGCATCCACATTGAAAATTTCCTAAGCAATTTGCAATTCAATTTATAGAAACTCATATGTACCTTCACAGGATTAAGTTTTGGAAGACCTTGAGGAAAACGTTTTTCAAGCTCCTGTACTGCCAATAGTATGCTTTGTCGTGCTTCCATTGGACGGAGATCAGGAGGAATGGATATTCTGAGCTTGCTTAATGCAGATATCAAAGGCAACTGAACAGGAACCTAGAGAAGGGGTTTAGTTAAAGTCATATACTGAACTCGTACAGTCGATAACAATCTTAGGTTTGAGTTTATCCTAGAAGATAAATTTAGTAGACGACTTTGAAGGTGCAACTACTTGATTGTAAGATCAATTTTAATCATCTATAAAGAGCAATTCAAACAAATGAAACAACCATTACTCAGAACTCACCACATGCATTTCGCCCTTCTGTCCAGTACGCGGTGGACATGGCCTTGGACGAGAACCACTTTCGCTTGAACCAATAGAACAATGAAGCAAAGTGTCCACTATATAGCTATTACCACGTGATGAAGACATGGTAGGCGGCAACGAGCCTAGTGGCGGGGAAGGCTTTTTCACCACATTGACAACCACTCCCCACCCCCAATCTGTTCCAGCTTCTCGAACCTTAACCTGCATTGTGCAAGGTTGAATAAATGAATGGATTAGAAAGAGTTACAATAAGCCAAGGATAGCCCTAGCAACAAAAGACATCATCAAATGTTGACCTATGACCAATCAAGAAGCAAACAGACACTGAAATTAAATAGTAATCTGGTAAAGATGGGTATGCATGCATGTGTTGATCACAAATGCAAGATGTGTTCAATTGCTTGCAAAAACAACCAAGAATCCAGTGACAAACAAAACGCTGATTGGTATAGAAATAAATGAATATTGAATCATCTATCTCACCACATACCAGCCTACCAGGTAGAAGAAAATATAGAGCTCTCTCAGGCCTCGTTATTTCTGCCATCATCTTCTTCTCGAGTTCAGATATTTCAAGCTTAAGCTTATGAAATTCAGCAACGTCAGCCTAAATAAGAATATAAAACACAAAGGGATTCATTACGCATTGAGAAATTGAAAGACTGCTTCCAATCAAAATTAGTGAAGATAGGGTGAGGGTGGATTAGCTACCTCTCCGGAAGCATCAAGCTTGGCTACTTCCTCTTCTAGCTTGGCAACCTTTTTACCTATATCAGGTAAGGTCTGAAATAGGTGAAACCATATGTTAGAGGCTATGCTTTTAAAACCAACCAAGTCAGATAAGGTGGTAATAGTTTGGGTCAGAAGAAACCTTTTCATACTGAAACTGATGAAAAGAGTTTCTGATAACATGTTCTGCCGTAAATTGACCTTCAGCACGTCTCATTAAGTTTAATATTGAGTAGTAGCTCAGCCTGAAGGTACTGACCAGTGGAGCTGGTTTTCCCAACACCATGTCCTTGAGAGTATTCATCTCCATCTGAAATGAAGATATGTTGTTATCATTGATTATTTGATTCAGACACTATATGCCTCACATGTTAATAGATAAAACCATATATTTCTACAGTGCACTATCATCTCTACTTCAGTTCCATGACCGGTCCAAAGGAGTACAATGTTAGTGTCACTGACTAGGAAACCTTCATTGAAGCAAAACTCGGGTCAGTGGTCACATCACATACTTGGGCCAACTTATACTTATAGCAATAGAGATTAGAGAACACAAGTTGGTTTTAGGGATCAGAAACATTTTCCGAATTTTGACTTTCTTGATGTAAATGAATAGTATAAAGTACAATTATCCAAAGAAATCACACAGTTTGTGAACTTATGATCTTCATGGTTTCACTTCCTTACATCTTTGGTTATTCTCAAACTCAAATTCAACCATGCATAGGTTCTTGTTTTTAATCTTGATCATCCCATTCTTTTCATTTTATCCATCTGAACAGTACTAGTATCCTGGTTCAACCCACCACATAACCACAGGCTATTGAGGATCCTAACTAGATTACAAGTTTCCTACTACAAACAAGAAAGCAGAACACTTGACCCAAATATAACCAACAACTTGGTTCTTCTTCTAGATGACAAAGGGTCTATAAGCTGCAAGCGCATTAAGAAATAGAATTATAATGAAATATGACTTGGACTTTTGACTCAATTAATGCATGGTCCAAAACGCCTCAAGGTACTGCTCTCATCAAAGTACACAAACACAGGAACTTCATATCAAGGTTTATGTTTCTCAAAGCACAAGTGATGTACAGTTTATGACCTAAAGTGAGTTAGGTGGCTTAACTTGCTGTCTTAATTGCAAGCTAAATATTGACCTCCCTGTTATTGTTTATTGTGAAAGATGCAGCAATACCAATTGCCTCCAATCCGGTTGACTTTTAAAGCCCCGGCAAATTTTTTTCCACCAAGTAACAATCAGCGGAATTGTTCACCAAGGCTCTGGGTTGTACCCATAGTTGTCAAAAGCANGAAGCCCGGCTTAAAGGGCTTTTTCTGAAGCGAAGCCCACAGTGTGCATGAAGCGCAGTGAAGCACGGTAAAGCGCAGAAGCCCTGAAGCCCAGAAAAGCGCGCCTCATAAATTTTTAGGGTTTTTGACCTTT